>PVKS010002556.1:11402-116497 GCA_004027875.1 Aplodontia rufa
CTCACTGTCCCTCTCTCTCTAAAAAAAAAAAAGAGGGAGAGAGAGTTTTTCATGTGACTTTAGTTGCTTTGAGACTTCGTTGCGTTTGTGGTGCTGGGGTTTGAACTTGTGTACTCATGCATGCCAGGCAAGCACCATAACTGCAGAGCCACTGCTCCAGCCCTCTTCCCAGCCCTTTTTATTTTTTGTTTTGAGTCAGGGTCTCACTAAGTTGCTTAGGGGCTCACTAAGTTGCTGAGGCTGGCTTTGAACTTGTGATCCTCCTGCCTCAGCCTCCCGAGCTATTGTATTTATAGGCATGCGCCACTGTGCCTGGCTAAAATTCAAGATCTTAAACCCCAGGAATACAGAAGCACACATTCTGTTAATTAACTTTCTGAACAATGGGATCACTACCCATCATGTAATCCCTGGAACACTCTTCTGAGTCTGTGGAAGGGTTGAGAGTAAAAGTGTCATAGAAATTAGCCTGTCTCAGGGAGCCCCTGGTGATCTCACACATTTAAGAGATCTCTTGTGTGAGAGAATGTTTTGTAGGTTTCCCTCCTTGTTGGTTGAGATCCCCTGTACCATTTTTGCTGTGTGTGCACATGCTCACAAGCTGTATGTGGAGTCGGGCCAGGAGGGGAGGACCCTTGTGGAATGAAAGGTCAGCCTCAGAAGCAGCAGAGCTTTCCTGAAATGTGTGAAGTCACCTACATGTGGGTTGGCTCTTCCTGGAGCAAATGCAATCCTCAATAACATGTGCCATCCACTGTCTCTTTCCCTGCCGTTCACCCTGTTGTTAGTCCCAGGCAGATTTTAAATGACGATATGAAGCCTGGTTGTTGCAGTGGCCCCTAGAGAGATCTGGGCCTTAACTTGCCCTCTTTGGCTCCCTGAGAGCCTAATGAAAGGGCTAAATTTCCTGAAGCTGCATTTTTTTTTTTTTTGGAATAAGATCTTTCATTTTAATCATATTCTTAAAGGAATCCCCTCATTTCTCTCTGTCGCCTAAGGTCCATATGCCTTGAAATTCTTGGAGAGTTGAGACTGTATCATGCTTAGAAGAGTTTAAGAGGAACATCCATCCTTATGCAATTCAGTCCACAAAGAACACCATCTTCTTGCTTTGTGTAATTTCTGCAGTGATGTGTCTGTTTGTGTGCCTTGGAATGTGTTCCCAAGCTCTTCCCACAGGATGTGATTGCCAGGTGTCCCCGATGTCCTTATTTCAGGTTAGGTATCCTCATTCTAGCTGTAGTGCAGTTAATTCATTTCCTTAGAGCTGCTTCAAAATGATGTCAACAAGTAAATGAACCTCTGAGCTTCATATTTTGGTCTATATTGATGCCTTCTTAGTTGAATGGAATGTCACGTCAGTTCTTTTTATTGAAACTGAAGAATGTAATTTGAGTTGCCTTGACTTGAAGGCAACTTTCTTCTGAATTTGCAGTTTGAATCTACATCATCTTAACTTTCTAAAGTTTTTACTTTTTCCTGATGTATTCATAGACTCTAAGTAACCTTGTCCTTCTCCCTGGATTGTCTCATAGATTCCCTGTAAGCTGCCCCTGCTGGTGTGCCAGACCTACCAGAGGCTGTCCGCCCGACTGCCCCAGACCCTGGCAGCGGGGCCCTCGATGGCAGTGAGCACCTCCCCCTGAAACCTGCCAAGCTGGACGCCATAGCTCTGCACAACGACACTTTGGCCAGCTCCGTGCCCCCTTCGGAGGTGTGTAACCATGCAGTCTTAGCCTGCAGCCCTGGCATCCCTGAAGAACACTACATAAGCGAGGCTGTGGAAGATGCTCCCAGCGACAGAGGGTACCGGGATGCCTGCACTATTACCGGTATGGGGGCCCTTTCCCTGCCAGGGATGGATGGAGGGAGGCAGGCTTCAGTGAAACCTAGGGAATGCAGCCAGGGGAGCAGGGAGTAGTGTGGGGTGGAACCACAAAGTGCAAAAGAGTCTGAGCTTTGGGACTGTGAGACCTCCTATCCAGAACCTGCTTTGCCAGTGAATCATTCTGTGACTTGTATCAGTCCCTGACCCCTGAGACGTAGATGTCTCCTCATAGAATTGTCATGATGGTTAAAGACAAACATTGAGTCCTGAGGAGCGTGTACGGCAATTGGGAATGCTGGTGTAGTTTGGCTCCTTCCTCCTCTCTGAGGCTCAATTTCTTCAGAGGTAGGTAGGTGTAATAGAAACAGTATCATTATGGGATGCAAAAATGAACTGCATGCAGTATTTCTACAATATACACTGCACAGGCATCCATACTTACAGACACCTGTCAGTCACACCTTCCAGTGTCCTAGGAACTGAGGAAGCACCACCTGGTCCTCTGGTAATATTTACTGTTCAGACACTTTGTAGTAGAGCTCTTCATTGTTTCTTTTCCCTGGGCGAATAAGGGGACAAGTCCTTGGAGCTAGCACCAAAAGAGGGCTGGGAATGGAAATGGTGTGGGATAGTGTGTGTAACAGCAGCAACTAACAGGACTCCTTAAACCCAGTTGTAATCATGAGGAAGTTCGATTTTTTCTTCATTTTCATCTGCAGTTTTTGCTTTTGTCCTGCTTGAAATAACACCCTTTAAAATATGTACATGTGCTTCCAGTGGCTTCTCATTGTGCTGAATTACTGGTTAAGCTTTGAGGATCTCCTGTGTGTTAGGCAGAGACACATGGGAGGACATACGGAGGGCGCCCCATGGAGCCTTAGAGGGAAAAGGTTGGGGGAGGACCAGGTGGCTTCTGGAGGGGCGATTCCCTGATCGCATCCTCATTTGTCTGAACATGCGAACTTACTCTTGGAATTCTAGCAGAGTTTGTACCAGTGAAATCCAGGAAACGTCCAGCCTGTTAATCCAGTTTCACTTTTTCCGAACGTGACTACTGAGAGCAAAGAAATGGCAGAATGCAACGCTGAAACGTCAAACCCTGCAGTACTTTGTAACTCAAGGTCCTTCCCTGGAACGTCTGTAGTGAGCATCAAAGGATTGCTGAGAAATAGTTGAGTGCTATCACGTTTGGCAGTGGCTTGGTAAACAGAAGCGTAAACACGGGCGCTGTTGGCATTTAAGGTTCTGGGCAGCTGGATGATGCAGAGCCTGCACAGGTTAAAGTCTTACTAGATGGCTGTTGAAAGGAAGACACAGGCTGAAAAAAAGCATTCTGCCAGAGACCTTGAATATCCCCAGGAGTGTTCTGTGGACTCCAAGGGTTTTCTTTGCCCAGTGCAGTCCTGGGATACCGCCTGGCATCCAGCCTTACACTCCACCCCCAGTTCCCAGCGAGCCCCAGGATGAACAGTAGACTTTTTGTTCCTTTGAGTTTTAGGCAAAATCAAATGCCCCTCACAAAGCCCTGTTGTCCCTGCTACTCTCCTACCCCCAACCTGGAGGTATCACATTTTGGGGTGCGTCATTTTCTGTTTGGGGTGGTTTAACAAGATGAGCCGATAGGGTTCCCAGGCTGCTGGAGTTACGTAATGCATTGCGCTCCCAGGGCAGCGCACAATCAGGATTTGTCCTAACAAGCCAACTCAGAAAACTGCTGAGGAGGGCTCCGAAGAGTGGCTGTGCCCAAGCTGGCTCCCATGGAAGTTCTTTTTTCTCTCTGAATTGCCTTTGGAGTTTCTTTCTGCACATGGCATTGGTTTTTCAGCTGGGGCAGCCTGTAAAGGCCCAGCCTCTGCCAGGACTCTGCCAAGGGAAGCTCATTCAGACAAACTCGTGTGGTAAGTGTGTTCTCCGGGTGTGTTGCTGTTTATTTTCTTTGTGATATGGCCAGAAAGGAGAAGAGACCAGAGCAGTTGTCTCTCTTCTTGCTCTGTGCTGCTTGGCAGGTTGTCTATGCTCTGTGTCGTAGGGAAATTGCAGCCCTGAATGATTGATGGGCAGAGCAGAGGGGTGTTAGAAGTTGCCTAGTCTCCCACCCTTCCTGCATCCCCTGGTCTGGGCTCAAGGGAGGCCAGTGGACAAGAGCAGCAAGGCCGAGTTGGGACAAGACCCTCTGGACTCTGACCTGCTTTCCCTGCATGGTTATCCACAGCAGCTGAGCAGGGTTGCGGAGGTCCCTTCTGGCCTCTCCGACTGCCTTTGTCTAATCTTGTGTCTTTCTCCTGGTTTCTCAGAGCTTAATCCGGTATGCTGGGTCAGCAGAGAGCTTTGCAGTGGTGAGGAACAGAGTTAGTGTCCCTTCTTTCCTCTTTTCTCACTTTCTTCTTTTCTCTACCCAACCATCGCGTGGTCCTGTGATAACCAGCCCATGTCCATGATGGAGAGCTTGCTGATCGTATCTGCTTTGGTTTGTTACTCGTGCTTGGGGATGAGTTTTTTCCTCATTTCCTCCAAGCTGATGGCAGTCTGACGATACAATGACCCATCTGGTTTCTGTCTTGTCTACACTCTGGTTTCGGCTGTCTGGGCCGAAATCCAGTGAATTCCTGAGTGACGTGTGCTCTTCTTATCCATTCCAGACAGTTTTAGCTTTCAAAATATACAAATCTTATTGAACAAACCTAAAGTTGCTTTGGCCCTTCACGAATCTTCCTGTTGCACTCATGTTGAACCAGCATATGTTTAATGCCAGCTTATCACTGGGGTCCATTTGTGAGAACTGATCCTACTGTTGAGCCCAGAGGTGAGCACAGATGTGAAGGAGTGGCTGTAATCCCGAAAACCCAGGGAGAATTGCTTAGGAAAAGGGTGTTTATGGCAACTGTCCTATGTGGGAGTACTCTTCATTGAAGGGCCCTCTATTTTTTTTTTTAAGAGAATCAATTTTATTTAGTTTTTCATCTGGCTTTGTTGCTCCGACACTTTGTTGTGTATGTGGTGCTGGGATTTGAACTCGCGTACTCACGCATGCCAGGCAAGCGCTGTAACCGCTGAGCCACGGCTCCAGCCTAAAGGGCCACTATTTAGGAATTCTTTTCCTATCACTCATGTAAGCCATCAAACTTGATGTTTTATCCTCTGAAAATGTTTAAATAAAACATTATAGATTTGTACATTTTATTATCTAAATTAAGGTACAACCAATTTCCATCCAGTGTAATTTTTAAGCAATGTTTTCCATTGAAAATTTGTAGCCTAAGTGGTAACTTATTTGGCTTTAAACAGAAAAGAATGGACAGTAAAATATCCCTTCATTGGGGCCTGGCGGTTACGGCGCTTGCCTAGCATGTGCGAGCATACGGGTTCAAAACCCAGCACCGTGTACACAAAGAAGTGCCAGAGCTACAAAAGCCATGTGAAAAACTAAATAAAATTGTGTCTTTCTCTCTCTCTCACTGTCTCTCTATCTTTAAAAAAAAATTATTCCTTCATTGACAGAGTGAGAAAATACAAGTCAGAGACCAGGAATTGCAGATAGTTTCCAAATTTGTAATTTGAAGTCTTGTTTGCTCCTTCTGTCTGTGGACCTTCCCCTGTTAACAGTCTGTTTTGCAAGTGGAATGAGGAAGGGCGTCCTGTGTCCCGTGAGTCCTATTATGCCAATTGCTAGAGCTAACATCTCATCTTTCAAAAAACGTGTAAAACTCATCTATGCTTTTTAGATATAGTTTAAGTGACTTTTATTTTTAAAGAAAGAGAAAGAAAGTGAGAGAAGGAAAGAATCAGTTTTACTTATTTATTTTTCATCAGGTGTCTGTTTTTCTGACACTAGATTATGTGTTGTTGAGGTTTGAACCTGGGTCTGCATGTATGCCAGGCAAGTGCTCTACCACTGAGCTACCACACCAGTTCTGTAACTCATGTTTGAGGTCACAGGCTGGCTCTACCTTCTTCATTCCTCATCATTGAGTGGGTAAATGTTTTATCACCCAGGGATTTTTTTTTTTTTTTTTTGGTACTAGGGATGGAACCCAGGGGTGCTACATCCCCAGCCCTTTTTTTTTTTATTTTGAGACTTAGTCTCCCTAAGTTGCCCAGGCTGGACTTAAACTTTTTATCCTCCTGTCTCAGCCTCCTAAGTAGCTGGGATTACAGTCCAGGCGTCACATAGGTTTTTGATGTAAACTGTAATAGCAGTAACAGTGTTTTGGTAAGATTCTTGACATGTAGTTGGAGCTGTCGTTCTCAGGTGCATGGTATATACTGTAATCTTCCTTCTAATTGGTTTACTAATGCATTAGAAGCTAGCTTTTAATGTATCTAAAGAATCACAGATGACTTCACCCTTCTTCAGCCATTTTAGGAGATAGCAAAATAATGTTGTAATTGGGGGGAAAAAAGTCAGTTGCTAGCCTAGGAGCCTAGGTGTGGGTCTCAGCCCTTATACCCAGTTCTTCCTGTAGGGCCTATGATTGAGGTGACTCAGGGAGGGTGCTGGGTGTGCAGCTGCCAGGAATGAGCGGTCCAAGAGCAAGACCGGGTGGAAACTGCAGTGCCTTTTATAACCTAACCTTGGAAATCAGAGACACTCTTTATATTTTGTTATACTCATGGGCTAGCGGTGATTCAGTGTGGGAAGCCACCACACAGGCAGGCAAGGATTCTGGGGGGTGTCTTGGAGGCATGCAGTCACACAGCATGACAGCCCTGTGAAGTGTATCTTACCATCATCTCCTTTTACAGATGAAGAAACTGAGGCACAGAGAGCTTACGTAAGTAACCTGTGCCAAGTCACACAGTTTGGTGGTGGAGCCAGGGTGGAAATCTAAGGAGTCTGCCATAGGGCCTAAAGTTTGCTTAACTGCCTCCATGATTTTGTGAGCTGCTTTGGGATTCACAGTGAGAAATCTCATTTTATGTTGTGAGCCCTCATGTTCATACATGGACCTCAAGCAGAAGTGTCACAAAATAACCTTCATCCTTACTACTTTCCATTCCCTTGGATGCTTTCTGTCCTATTTCTTCCTTCGGGGGGAGAAAGAACGCTAATTGTGCTTTACCAAATTGCTTTTCTTCTCCCTTGCAGTTTGAACTGTTTTGCGCTGTTCTGTCTTGCCTCTGTAGAAACTTAAAAGACACACTGTCCCCGCTGCAGCCAGTCCCGCTTCCCAGAGCTCACCCCTGAGATGCCTCAGCATGAAAAGCGTGCCACAGAAACCGTGCAAGTTCCCTCCTATATGTAAGCCTATGTTGAATAAATTTAAAAAAAAAAGCAACAAAAAACTGGAATATGGCTTAAAAATAAAAGGTCCATCCAAAAAAAAAAAAAAAAAGAAACCATGCAAGTTTAGCAACGCAGCCTGGGGTTTTTCACCCCGAGCAGGTAAATGTCTGTGCATGCTGCGCATATGTGTATCTCTTTTCTCCCTTTAAAATTTTTCGGCCACTGAGGACAGACGTAATCGTACCTTTGCTTTTTCTGCTTAGTGATTTATGCTGGAGACCTTTCCCTTTAGCACACATCCATCACATTCGTTTTGTGGGAGAGACATATCATTCTTTATTTCTAAGAGCCATGATTAATTTAACGAATTTCCTGGTGATGGATATGTAGATTTCTTCCAGTGTTGTGCAGCGGCACATGGTGCTGGGGGATAGCCACATTCCCACTTGTTCGAGCAAATATGCGATGAAATGTACCTGTGAGACTTCGCCTCCTTGAATGGGCACTTAGATTTTGTTTTGTTTTGTGTTTGTGTTTTTGTACTGGGGATGGAACCCAGGGGTACTTAACCACAGTGCCATATCCCCAGCACCTTTCTTTTTTTAAATTTTGAGACAGGGTCTCGATGAGTTTCTTAGGGCCTTGCTAAGTTGCTGAGGCTGGGTTTGAACTTGTGATCCTCCTGCCTTAGCCTCCTGCACTGCTGGGATTACAGGTGCATGCCACTGCACCCAGTGGGACTCCAGGTTTGATGGATCTTGTCGGAGTGGTTGTGTTTTGCATATTGTTCAGATAACACAGGAGAGAGTGTGGGCCCGCACCATCTGCACACCTGGTGTTAGCAAATGCTTTCTTCTTTGCCTACTGAGGTATAGAAATAGTGGCACAGGGCTGGAGCAGTGGCTCAGCAGTAGAGTGCTTGCCTTGCATGCTTGAGGACCTGGGTTTGAACCTGAGCACCAACTAATAACTAAATGTCAGAAAAACAAAAAACAAGAAACAAACAAAGAAAAAAAATAAAATGGTGGCTCTTGTCTTCATTTGTGCTCCTCTTAGTGTGTGGAGGGTGAGCATCCTGGAGCAGCTTGTGTGTGTGTGCGCATGTGCGCTGAAGGTTGAGCGCAGGGCCTCTCACATTGCTAGGCAAGCGCTCTGTAACTGAGCTATATCCTGAACCCTAGAGCAATTTTTATTGTCTTTTCTATGACCTGAGGTAGACCCAACAAAATGCTTCCTAACAATTTCACTTTTGGCTTATGGAGTGGTTACCTCTGTAATTCTAAATAAGATAATTATTTATACTTTCTTTTTAATTTTTTTTAGTTGTAGATGAACAAAATACCTTTATTTTATTATTTTTTTATTTTATTGCAATGCTAAGGATCCAACCCAGCACCTCACATGTGCCAGGCCAGGGCTCTGCCACTGAGCTACAATCCAAGCCCCTCCTTTGTTTCCTTTATCAACCATGGAGAAGGACTCACTGTAGCACCTGCCCCAGAGGATTGCTGTGAGAATTGAATGAGTTAGTATGTTGTTAAATGAGTTAGTATGTTATGCAAGCAGAGTACTTAGGCTGTGGCATATAATAAGTGCTCAGTTAACCAGCTTCTTTGTTGTTAGAACTGCTTGTTTGTCCAGCTTGCTCCAGTTTATCCTTTGTCTACATACTTATCTGTTTGTCTCTCTCCAATTTGTCCACCTGCCTGCCAATTTGTCAGTCTGTTCCTCTGTCCATCTACCTCTGACCTGGAGGAAAACCCTGGATGCCTGTTGCTGGGTTCGCAGGTGAGAGAAAGGGCAGCAGCTGCACACGTGTTTAAATGTGGCCCTGCGGTTATCCCTGTTGCAGCCCCTTTCCCGAGCCCTATCTTTCTTGCTATCTCTGAGCCTAGGCCCCAGGGCTACCTGTTTTGTATTCTGGGCTCCAAATTTATTCTTTTCTTTCTTCCATTAACATACTTGCAACTCAATATGACGCTGCACATTGCACATACCCTTGGATCCCCAAAGTTTGGTCACTCTCCCAGCTACCCCTTTATAGTATGACGAGTTAACAAGTTGGTGACCTGCACAAAGTGAGACACAGCTATTTAATCTCTTGCCAGACATCGCCCCTCTTAGTGCGATGCTGTACAGGTCTCTGTAAAAAGTCCTTGCTGTCTCAGCAGCCAATCAACTTATAGTTTGTTTTTTTTTCTGGGTTTTCATTTCGTTTCGTTTTGTTTTGTTTTGTTTTTCTAATCAAGGTGTGAAAGAGTTCTAGGTTCAGTTGAAGTTCCTGGTGAAGAAACACAATTGGGATTTTTTTCAGTGATAAAAATCTGCATATTTGTATTTCAACAATGTAGCTAAAACTTGCAGTAAATTCCTCCTTTCCTGGTTTGGCTTAATAAATATCATTTATTCAGCATGAAATCTTTATACTATATGTTCCACGTCTTAAGAATAAATGTACATTAAATCTTGGTTTAAAAAAAGAAAACAAACTTGCAGCTGTCTTTCAGAAGTAAGGTTCTCTTTACCCCATGATGACTTTCCTCTTCCTTGCTCCCTCGGAGTTCTTTTTATTCCATCCCTGCCCTCCTGATCCTGGAGGCTGGCCCTGTGCTTGTCCTAGGGGGAGTGTGGCAGGGCTTGCTGGACTTCCCATGGGGTCCACTGGGCGTGGTGGGTGTGGCCTTGATGGGGCGTGGCCTTACGGATGTGGGGCGCAGGCCCATGGGGGCCTCTGAAGTTGTGAGGGAGGAAGAATATGTTTATCTAGTCATCAAATGGGAATAACTAATGGCATATTAAAAGAAACAAATGATGTGTTTTTTTGTGAAAACAGAAAACTCTGAATCTCTGTAGAATTTTCTGTGGTGATGAAATGTTCTGTATCCCCATCACTATAGCTCCATGTGGCCACAGTGTACCTGAAGTGTGGCTGTTGTGATTGAAGAGCTGATTTGAACATTTTACACAATGTGAAGCACATGTAGCTAATAGCAACATTGGATACCATAGTTCTGTGCATTTTTTTATAGTTCATTGACTATTAAAATATTTTCATGATCTTTAAAGTATGACTTCCACTTGAAAACCAAAACCCAAAAACTACTAGTCTATTATAGATGTGATTGGCATCTCTGTATCATTCATAAAAAATGACTGTTTTCATTATGTAATTTTATATTTATTTCAGAATTTTTTTGATCAGCTCTTGAGGCTCATGCTAAAATTTCACTTTTTACTTGTGTCTGCTTCCACTTACTAGATAATAAGTGTGTGTGTGTGTTTGTCTTTTTGCTTTGGCTTCTAGAAACATAACTGCCTTTGGTGTTCATTGAACAGTTAGAACAGCTATTCTGGTAAACTCCTGTTTTTTGCACACCCCTGCTTCCTTCCCTATAATCACGAATAGAGGTTGCTCTCATTTTATGTTTTTACCAGTGGTATGGATCCTTCCTGGACGTACATGCGGTATAAAAGTATTTAACACTGGATCTCTGCACTTTTTTGAGGAGTTGTGAATTCTCCCCTCTGGGGACCCACCTTACCCTCATATCTTGGCCTTAACAGACACCATTGATATTCCCCAGGGAGGAATGTGTGGTTTCCTGAGATTTTAAGCCTCAAAGGTGTTGGCTTTGGGGCAGAGATGTAATTCATGGCTATAACATTTATGGTGTAACCGTGGGCAACTCATCCAGCCTTTGAACCTATTTTAGCATCTCTGAAATGGGCATAGCAGGAATATTGTTGATTCAGATGATTCCTGTAAGTGCCTAGTGCTGTGGTGCATGAAATTGCTTAAGAAACACGAACAACCATTTTTGTTTCTGTCTCAGCTTAATTGCCATTTCTCTAAAGTTGCTTCTGACTACCCTGGTTCACATTGAAATTTTCTAGTACGGGACTTGCCTACCTCCCTTATTTGGCAGGGCCCAAATCCTGCCCTGCAGGGCTTGGATTTTGAATTCTGAAAGGGGGGAATGTGCTTCAGATCACCTACTAGGCATACAGAGTGCCTTATATAAACGCAGCAGGGATCACCACGTTCTTTGTGGTCTCAATCTTTAAATTTTCCAGACATCCATCTTGGAAAACAGAACATACAATTCTGGGAATTGTTCTGCAATGGCTGAGGGTTATTTATCACCCGTAAACTGCAGCGGCATTAACAGCTGTGGCAACACCAGGGTCCCCTGGGCACACTTTCCAGAGGAGTCTCTGGGAGAAACTTTGTTTTTAGTTTGCTTTTCCTCCCTTCTTTCCCTGTTCCCCTCCTTTTCTCTCTCCCAACTAGCCACATTCTCTCTTACGCCCAACTCATTGTTTCTCCCCTCCTCCTCTTCCTCCCCATTTCCCTTCCTCCTCCTTCTCCTTCTTTCCCTCTTTCCTTCTCCCCTTTGTCCATCCTTCTCCTGCCCTCTCCTCTCCCTCTTCATTGGGAGAAACAGTCTTCTTTCCATTTTAAAATTGTGCAGCTGAGATGGATCTAGGCTGGTGAAGACCTTAGAAGCGTAGAAGGAAGGCTTAGATAAAGGTGGAAGATCACAGGCCAAACTGGGTTCCTGTCCTTCGATGCTTTTCCAGCATATGGCGAAGGTGCTCTGTTAAAAACTCCCCGTGCCCCCTCTGCAGATGAGTCCTGTGGTAAAGAATAGATAGCATGATGCACATTTGGTGCTCTGGGGTTTAACCAGAAATGGGAAGCTAGTACAGGTGTTACCTACACGCCAGTGGTTGATCGTTGTACTGTAAGTTTTATTTTCAGTTATTAGCCGGAGTTCAATGAGAAGGAAGAGGTAAACTTTGAATAAAACAAAGTGGGAAGGCTGAAAGCAGTGGGTTCTGTGTAGTAGGTGACTTGACCACTAGGGGACAGAGAATGTGTGTGTCTGCTTGCTCAAGCATTGGGAGAGCCTGCTTCTCCACCTCATGATGTTGGGATCCAGCCCGGGTCTTGCACATGCTCTACCCTGAGCTACACCTCTGCTCAAAGTCTTGCTTCCTAATGATTGGAAAGATGGTGACAGGCTGAGCCTGTGGGCAGGGTCTTCTGCCTGAAGCAGCCTCATCCATCAAGCCTCCTGGTGTATAGAAAGGGCAAGCCACACAGGAGGGGCCCTGCATTCCATGTCTTTGCCTGGGAGGCATTTGGTTCTTACTCATCATGGTAGGTGTCAGCTTAGGAGGTTAATATGTAATCATACTCCTTTTTAGTATTGAAAAGTTTGAAAAGTCCTTTAAACATTCAGGTTGCTGTACCTGTAGGTTTGAACTACATCGCTCAATGCTATTTTAATTGCTGTTTCTCTGGGTGTGTGTCTCCTATAGGTGTGGTGCAATTTAAGTAGAAACGAGACCGGGCAAATCTGATTTGAGAAAGGACCTGCAAGCTTTCAGGTGCCCACTCTTACTTGCTTTGTCTGATGGAGTCCCGCTGTCTGGGGATGTGGGACTGCAAGGCCTGTCCAGGTGAGGCTGCAGCACCACCTAGTGGTTTAGGGAAGCACTAGCAACAGGAGTTGGGAGCCTGAAGGCCCAGGATTCTAGGTTTTCAACTTCTGAAAGAGGTTGCAGGAAAGGGGAGTTAATTGTCAGGATAGTTTGATGAGACAGACAGCTTTAGTTGTGTAGAACATAAGAAACCCTTTTCAGCCTCTCTTCTGCTTTGATCAGTGCACCTTAATTCTGTTTCCATCCCCTGTTTGCTGGAGGTCATTCCAGAGGAAGTTCCTGAAAGGCAGAGTGAAATTAAGCCAAGGGTGGCCATTTCTTTCTTGCTTAGATTACATTATAAGGAGAATCTGATGGTGGTGTAATTTCAGCCCATCACACAAGCTTCATTCTTCTAGCTATTAGACATGTACTTTACATGTCTTTGAATTAGGAATATATGAATCAGGTGTTGCCATAGAAATGCTAAGAGCAACTCCCAAATCCCAGTAGCTACCACAACATTTATTTCTAGCTGACGGTCACAGGTCATCTTAGAATTGGCTGAGTCTTGGCTGGAATCTTCCTCTTTCGTCTGTTATTTGGGGATTTGGGCTAAAGGGGCAGCAGCTACCGAGGGACATGGTCTTCTCCGGGGAGAGCACAGAACTGAAGAGGGTGCACCCAACCACACAAACACATTCAAAGCTGCTGCTTGGACATGGAGTAAGTCATGTCCGTGTGCATTCCATTGACCCAGAGTCACAGGGTTGTGAAATGACATGTGTGCACAGTGACCCACAGTGAGGGAGTGAAGGGGTATTGTGAACCAGGTGAATCTGGTTTCGAGAAGATTCTTAGGTCACAGAGTAGCCTTGAATGGCTGAGGTATGCAGGTGGCCTTCAGGAAAGGCCTCTCGGAGCTGGTCATCTCCAAACCCTGCTGAGCCTGGCTCGGGGAAGGATATGGCTCTTTTGGCCTGGAGCAGGGCTTGACAGACTTCTGTGAAGGGCCAGAGAGGAAATGCTTTAGGTCTGCAGGTCAAGTGGTCTCTGCTATTGTAGAACAGAAGCAGGGATGGGCGAGGCTGTGTTTCTCTAAAACTTTTATTTATGAAATAAGGCAGGGGTCTGAATTTCCCTGTGGGCCTTTGATTGTAGACTTCAGGCCTGAACTTTCAAGGACAGATTTATATCAGGACGCCAACTTAACAATAAGACAGAAATACCCCCTTTTAGCTGGGAAGCCAAAATAAAATTGGCAGGGCAGTTGGTGAGTTCAGTAATCCCCACCCAAGCAACCCAGTTAAGCTGTGAGCGTTAATTTTGTGTCACTGAAATCTAGGCAGCCAGAGATCATTGTTTCCAAGCATGAAATCTCGTTTGCTTCCTCATCTTCAGCCGCAGTGTCTGTAAAAGTCCTTAGAAGCTTGTTTGGGCTTTCCAGATGAAGCATGTAGAAGGCAGCTTAACCTTTCTGCTGGATTTAGATTTATCTTTTATGAGCAGCATTTCTGCTTTCCGGAGATGTGCTGATGTTCTTAAGGGTAGTAGGTGTGTTCAGCAACCTTACCTTTGCGTTCCTTCTGGTTGAATTTTTGTGTGTGTGTTTCTTTTGGTACCAGGGATGAAACCTAGGGCCTCACACATGGTAGGCAAGCGCTCTTCCTCTGGGCCACACCCCCAATCTTTTTTCTTTCTGGAACTGCCTCATAGTGGTATCATTTGTATTCCATATGCTCCATCCAGATAAAGACTACAATTCAATAGTTTTTAGTATGTCCACACAGTTGTGCAATCGTAACCACAGTCAATTTTAAAACATTTTCATTACTGCCGAAAGAAGCCCCAGACCTCTCTGCTGTTGTCCTTCAATCTGTTCTGCTCTTTCCCAGTGTGGCTACACTTTTAATATTTTCAGAAACCACTCTCACTTTTGACTCCAACAGGCTCACGCCTAGCCAGAGAGAGCCGGGAACCTTCCCGAGTGCTTGTTCACATTCTTCAAGTGTGCACTTCATACGTACTTGGACTGTACCCAACACTCATGAAGAGTGCCTGCACCACTGGATGAGACTCTTTACAGTTTTTCTTATTCTAAATTTATGATTCCTTATTTATATTCTGCTTTATAGGGGATTATCCTTTGTCATGGTCTATGTGTCAAATTTACGTTCACAGTGATTTGAATCTAGTTCAGGTACCGCGCCATCATTTCATCGTCAGGTTCGATGTGTTTCGTTTATCTATTCTAACTGCCGGTCATCTGGCTAGTGTAAGATGTTTTTGGATGAATTTGAAATCTTTTAATATCCAGATGATCTCATTTGATGCTTTGAAAAAGTAACCATTGTTCATTTATAAATAAAGTTTCCTGTCCGGGAAACGATTTAAGTTAACAATAAAACAGATGAACTCATCGAACGGTGGAGGCACAGTTAGCATTGTGGTTTCACAAAGTTCTTCTCTGTTAGTAAAATAAAGTTTTCCTGATTTGTCACTTAACTCATTTATCTCAGAGTTTTCCCCTTGATGCTGCTCTGTCCCCTTGCCTTGTCCCCTGGTAAAAGCACGTTTGGGGAGGAGAGGACTGCGAAAGATGTGGGCCCTGAACTCCAGCAGCTGCTCAAGCTGTCTTTTCACAGATACCAGGCATAAGTATTTGGGGATGATAAAAACCAAGTGTAAAACATTAATTACTTGAAAACAGGATACTAGATTCAAGCTTCCAAATCAGAGCAGGAAGACTCAAGAGGCAGGAGGGGTATTGGTAAGATGGAGCTCAAGTGAGTTATCCTGTTTTTGTTACAGATAGAAAAGTACAGACTCACTTCCTGCCATTTATAGGGAACTGTCTGTATCAGTAAGGATCAAGATGTGTTGCATTTAACTGTGGCTTCACCTGACAGCCTTCATTTTTCTTTCATATAACAAATGTTCGGAGAGGGGCAATGTTGGTGTGGCCCTGCTATCCTCAGGGCTCCCAGGCTCTTCCTTTCCTTTAGTTTTACTGTACTAGTTATGGTTTCCATCCTTAAGGTCATCTTATGTCTAAGAAGGCTACTGAAGCTCCAGCTGTCATGGCCAAGTTCCAACTGTAGTTTACAGCTTGGAACCTTTGGCAAAAGGTTACATAGTATTGCTTATATCTCATTGGCCAGAACTTAGTCTCATGGTCATATTTTGCTGCAGAGTTGGGTGGCTAACACATATCGTCTTTCCATGGAGCTCAGGGCTTTGACACTGAGAAGGGTATGGATAGTGGGAGGCCACTAGTATTGTCTACCATGCCTCCCTGATGAGAATTAAAAATACAATGTGAGGGGCTGGAGCAGTGACTCAGCAGTTAAAGCGCCTGCCTGGCATGCACGAGGACCTGGGTTCGAACCTCAGCACCACGTACACAATTAAGTGTCAGAGGAACAAAAGCCAGATGAAAAAATAAAATTGATTCTCTCCCTCCCTCTCTGTCCTTCATTCTCCTTCCCTCTCCCTCCTTCTCCCCTGCCATCTTAAAAAATCAAACAAACAAACAAACAAAGTGAACCTTCAACATCAGCGGTCCCTTATCTTTCACATCATGACTTGCACAAGAAAATAATAGTGTTTACAAAGCACAGTAGGTAAGTGGTGGGAGCTGTCCCACAAAGGCTACCATGGGTGCTGCCTGGCGCCCTGCATTCCCAGCACTGTTCTGAATCACTAGAAGAGAAAGAAATCTGGTAGCCCAGTCCACAGAGTCAAAGGTGGCCACATAATAAAAACTCCAGGAGTTGAACCACTGACCAAATCAGTCACACCCGCATGACCGTAGTGCTCCTGGCTTGAGACAGACAGAATGGGTCAAAAAAGGAAGTGTTAGCTATGTGTGTGCTTAAAGGATTCTCAAAGTACTTGAGAGTAGGAGAAAGGAGAGTGATGAGGAATTATTCAGTTAGTGAGCTCAAGGGTCTTGTAGGGCCAGGGGCAGCATGCGTGGTGTTAGGGCTAAAACCAGGGTCCACAACCTCCTAGCTGGAAGGTGTGGCTCCAGGTGTTCAGCTTCAGTGTTGTGATGTGTCCATCCTTTGTATAATGGGGGACAAGAAGAATCTTGACTCTTAGAGACATTGGGAGGATTAGAATGAGTTACTGCACGTACATACTCCTGTGCTTGTGAGTAAGACTCCATCATTATTCTAGAAAGTACAGCTGGATCCCTCTGGAACTCCTTGAAATCAAATAAAATCCAGATGATTCAGAGATACAGTGGATATAAAAATGAAGCCCTAATTGTTTTACAAGAAAATATCACTTGGACATTTTAATAGTCCTGAGATGAGAGTGTGGGGCATCCTCAACTGGCCATGAGCAGTATGCATGACACAGCTATGAAGAAGGTGACCCATCAGTTTGAGCATACAAGTTAAACTGTAGCACCGCTCTAATCCCAGAGAGTCAGGGAACCTGCAAATGCTAGGTTGTGCAACTTAGCAAGACCCTGTCTCCAAAAAAGAAAAAAAATAGAGCTGGGGTTTAGCTCAGGAGTAAAGCACTTTGGAGTTCAGTCCCCAGTGCCACTAACAAAACAAAACAAAATACCCCCCCTCCCAAACAACAATAGCAAAGGACAGGATTCAGGGATTCTTTCTGTAATATGATATGTTTGTTCTTGAAAAACTAGCATGTTCTGCAAAACTGGACACTAAAATTAACAGGACTAATGCAACTTTGTAACCAGAATGTTTGCAGAAGCCATCCAGGGGAGATAACAGAATAGCCCAGGCAGGCTGCTCCACCAGTGGCCGACCAACACAAACAATGGAGGGAGAGGCTGGGAGGCTTGCAGAGGGGAGGGAGGCATAGCTGCGGGGCTCAGAGCAAAGGGCAGCTCCTGGAAGCCAAGCCAGGATCCAGACCAGGGTGGTATGCACTTCTTTGGCAATACAGCCCCAGGTGCAGAACTTACTTTAGATTTCTTTAAAATAGGACTGAAAGGTTCAGGGGCCTAAAGGCTTTTTCCTTTCTGTTAAAGGGCTACCCTTGCCTAACCAAAAATCGCATGTGAACTACAGGGGTCCACACCACACTGACTGGGGCTTCCCAGTTCACCTGGCTGTGAGTTCCTAATGGCATCCTGCTGTGGCAGCTCTGGGTTGTGGAGGCAGGGGCAGGGGCTCGGAGTTGCTAGATAATCACCAAGCTGAGAACTGTCACTGCAAATCATTTGATAGTAAAAAGTTTCCAACAAGGCCCTTTGTGTATAAATAATACAAATGAATACGCCCCCAGGGAAGAGCTATAAATGGCCAGTGCATCTATGGAGGGCTCCTGAATATTATTGAGAGAAATAGAAATAAATAAGAAAGCACAGATTTTATTATTCATAACAATAAAACTAGACAAATAATAAAATTAAGATACCTGTGGCTGCCTATCAGATTTGCAAAAGCTTTTCATAGAGCTCACTCAGTGAGATTGTGAGGGTGCAGGAAGTCTCCCCTACTGCATGTGCCTGTCTGCAAGTCAGCTTGCTAGGAACGCAAAGTTCTCCCCACAATTTCACTTCTAGAATTTATCCTGAGGAAGTAGTTGGACCTGCTCGAAGGGAGCTAGTAAAAAAAGACGTTTATTCCAGAACTCCTTAATGGCCCAAGCCACGTTCCTAGGAAAGTGGAAGTGAGAACAATAAAACTGAAAGGAGGAGAAGAGAGATTTACAAAATGATTTTGGGATCAGTTACAGCATCTGAGTGCTTTTAGACCTTTTTCCCTTTCCTCTTCCTCCTAAATCTGTGGCAAACTTACCTGGAAAGTTCTCTTAGGACATCCAGTCCTCGGTCGGTGAAATCATAGAAGTGCCAGGTGCTTTTGCAACAGTTTCTTGACTTTTTTTTGTTTATCTTCAAATACTTTTAAGTTTTAAATTTTGAAATAATTTTAGATTTAGAGATATTGTACAAATATAGCACAACTCATATTTCCCAATGCTCACATTTTATCACATTTGTTTTATCACTTTTCATTACTCTCCCTTCCTCAACCCGTTGGGAATAAGTTAGTTGCAGGTACCTGCTGTCTTTGAATGCTTAGTGGGTGTTTTGTAACAACAGAGGCATGCCCTGATATAGCTGTAGCATAATGATTAAAATTAGGAAATGAATTCGGACATAGACCTTATTCAGATTTTCACGCTTGTCTCACGAATGCCGTTTAAAGCAGAGCTTCTCAGCCATGGCACTGGTGACATTTTAAATATGAAATTCTTTGTTATGGGGCTGCCCTATTACTTGTAGGAGGTTTGGGAATCTCCTTGGCCTCCACTATTGGATTCCTGCAGCATGTAGCACCCCTCCCAGTTGTGGAAGCCAAAAAATGTCTCTGGACATCGTCACAAGTCTCCTAAGAGAAAATTAGTATCACGAGTTGTGCTTTGCAGGTGGGGTGTGAGCTCTGCCATTTCACAGGCAGGCCCTTTGAGGCCCAGGGAGGAGTGGAGGAGCGGAACATGGAAGCTAATCTTGCCTTGTGTTTTTGTGACTGGGAGAGGGCTCATTCTGGTGAAGGACCCAGGTCTCCGTAACTTTCAGTGAAGGTCCTCGCTGCTCTGCCTCATGTTGGAGAAGAGGGTTTCTCCAGTGCAGGGCCCAGAGGTGCTGGTGAAAACAGGTTCTTGCTCATTCCATTCTGCAGCATTTACTGTTTGTTGCTCGAACTCCCCCACACCTCATTGGTCACCCAGTCCAGATGGTGATTGGTGGAAAATACCAGGCGCTGAGAGAGAAGATACTTTTGGAGCCAGCTCTGGCCCAGGTTGTCTATGAAGGTGGCCCTGAAGAAGTTACTCTGTCTGGGATCTGAGGGCAAAGGCGTGGTTGGCAGGTAAGGGAAACTGTGCCAGGCACAGCTTCCAAGAGAAGCACAGTGTATAGTGGGACAGGAAGAAGAGCAGTGTGAGTTGGAGGCGCCAGTCTCAGGCATGAGGTGGGAGGGTCTGTGTGTGTTTGCAAGGTGGGCGTGAAGGACCGGAGAAGTATAATCTGGCCACTCTGATGTTACCCTGGTCTGTTGGGCTTAATGTGGATGGGAGCAAGGGGTGCTGTTTCTGTCTCCTGTGGAAATAGCCATAGCAGGAAAACAGCCCAGAGTGAATCTTCCAAGTGCTGGAGTTGGAACTAAAATTTTGGGGATACTTTTTTGTAATAATTTATATATATATATTCTCTTCCTCATAAAGGGGGGAAATGAAAGGAAAGGAATAAATCCAAAAGTTAAGAAGCTGACCTGTTGCCTCTGTGTTACTACCATTAAAAGAAAAATGCTAACACTTTTGTTTTGAAAAACACTCTGTGCAGGGCTGAGTTGGGAGAAGGTCAGACTGCACAGTTTACTGATAAAACCAGTTCACAAAACAAGTGATTCTTGTCTTTAGGAGGGCTCTGCCTCAGGGACATCATCATTGCTGATAGGGTGGTGTCACTCTTCAGGTTTTTTCACCCAGCCAAAACGTAAGTAAACAATGTTAGGGCACCTTGCAATATTTACCTTTTAAAGAGGCTTCCAGAGACACTACTTGAGTCTGTCCTCTTTTTCAGGAGACTTGACCCAAGTGCTCCTGGTTTCCCCAGCACCTTCCTGTACCAGGTGTGCCCTCAGTAGTTACCCATGAGCCCCACTCCAGAGTGGGCCAGATGCCAAGGAATTCTGGGAATCCGAGGACAGCCTGATTCTTACCCTCAGTTCTTACTTAAAGAACGTAATTTTTGCTTGAGTGAATAAGCTCCAGTGTGTTTAATTTTTATGTAATTGATTACAGCAACTAACAATGCCAGTTTAAAAAAGTATTATGTACCACCCTAATGCTTCCCAAAGCTGTCATTGCTTAATTTGAAAAAAAAATCTGTTAGAATAATATGATCAAGTTTTTACAAGCGTACTTAAAACCTTGGCATAGAACAAATTTTTGTAGATTGATGTAATTGTCTGCCTTCTGTATAAGAACCTACTTAGAAAAATTACAGCACATGGATAGTTTTGGTTTAATTGTAGTCTGTGTAGGAAGTTCCCTTACACCTTTAATTTTATATTGCCAGCATTTTTCTCTTGAGCTGTGTTGTCTTTATAGTCCCACCTAGGTCATCAGCAGGTCCTGTTAGCTCTGACTTCAGTATCCCAACCACTTCTTCCACCTGCTGCTCTCTGGCCTGTGGCAGGAGCCTCCTCACCAACCCCCAGCTCCCAGCCTCTTCAGTCTGTCTGCACAGGAGCCAGAGTGATTTGTTCAATCTTTGAATTAGACCCTGGAGCGGCTTCCCAGCACAGGTCAGGTAGTCCAGGCTTCCTGCTGGGGCTCAGACTTCCTGTAGGCTGGGATCCTCATCCCATTTCTTCCTCTGCTCTCTCCCTCTGTGGACTCCCACCCCGTGGGCTGCTACAGGCCTGTCTTTGTATTTACTGTTGTCTCTGTCTGGAACCCTGTTCCCCCAGATCTTTATTCCAGGTTCTGCCCAAATGACCCCTCTCCAGAAATGAACAAGTAGTTGATGTTCAGGTCTTTATACGTTCCATCTTGTGGTTGTGATTTACTTAAATACCACCCTTTTGTTAAACATGAAGGTTGTATTTGACAATGCAATGAATATCCCTTAAATGTTTATTGCAGATTCTACAGTTAACATATAGAAATGTTAATTTATGGATATGTATACACCTCTAATAACTATGATATTATGATACTGTTTTTTAAGAGAGAGGGACAGTGAGAGGAGGAGAGAGAGAGAGTGCGAGAGAGAAAGAGAATCAGTTTTATTTAGTTTTTCATGTGGCTTTTGTTGCTCCATCACTTCATTGTATACGTGGCACTGGGGTTGGAACCTGCATCCTTGTGCAAGCCAGGCAAGAGCTGTGACCTCCGATCCACCACTCTAGCCCCATTATATATATGTCTTTGTCCAAGGTTCCTGGCTGTAGCTCCTTCCCCAAGAGAGGACATAGAAACTAGAATTTCTCTTGCCTGAAGTAGGCCACAGAAACTGACCTTCCACCTGCCTTGGAGCTAGCCCTGAAGGAATTTTCTGACTTAACTTGTCTGATTGTAGATGATAAGACTTTGTTTTAGAAGGGATCGTTCCCCATACCCTTAAGTAAAGAATGCTGAAGAATCTGGACAGACAGGCCTTGCTGGGTTCCCCCACTGGGAACCACACTGGATCATGTCCCTTTTGTCCAGTCATCTTTCAATGTGGTTGACCGTGTTTCAGTCATGCCTGTGTAATGAAGTATCCATAAAACCCCAAAAGGGTAGAGTTGGGAGCACTTCCTGATAGTTGAACATGTAAAGAGTGGCACACCTGGAGTGGGGTTGGAGGCTCAGCACCTCTTCCCCATGCCTTGTCCCATGCATCTCTTCATCTCTGTCCTTTTGGTAATGTCCTTTATAATAAACTAGGAGACATAGGTAAGTGTTTCTCTGAGTTCGTCAGTTATCGAGCAAATTAATTGAACCTGAGGAGAGAGTTGTGGGAACCCTGGTTTGGAATCACAGGGAAAATACCTGGGGGTTGCTGTTGGCCCCTGAGCGGGTGCAGGCTTGGGGACTGAGCCCTCAGCCTGGGGCATCTGCCACTGTGTGTCTCCAGGTTTATAATGACAGAACTGAATTGGATTAGAGGACACCCAGCTAGTCTGCTGCAGACTTGCTTGTTGCTTGGTTGTGGGGAGAAACTCCACACTGTATGTTTTGCAGATTTTTAAGTTTTGATAGTTTCATACTATATACATCCTTTGCATTTTTTTCATTACCCAATAGAATTTTTTTCCCAACAGGATTTTGATATCTTTAATGTTGATATCCAGTCATACATTGCTTAATCATGGCCACGTTCTGGGAAATACATCACTAGCTGACTTCTTCATGAAAACTTAATAGAGTGTGCTTGCACAGACTGAGAAGACTACAAGATCACTAGGCAGTATAATCTTATGGGACCCTCATTGTACATGTAGTCCACGGTTGACCAAAATGTTACTTGGCGCTTGGCTGTGTGTGGATCTAATTCATTTTAATTCATTTTAATGGCTGCATGGTATTTCACAGTTTAAGGGAGTTAGCTCATTTCCATGTTGAGGCATTAAAAACAGTGCTATAGAAGCCATTGTGTAAGTGTCTCTTTGGTTCTTTGTTGAAGACTCTGCATGAATGTGATCTGGGAGGAGAGGTTGGGCTATGTGGGTTATGCTTGTTGTTTGTGTTTTAACTTGTGGTTCGTTAGACACACCATGGGACTGACCATTTTAACACTTCCAGGTGAGTAGGTTAGTGGCATTAAGCACATTTGCTTTTTTTTTTTTTTTGCAACCATCACCACTCCTCAACTCCACCACCTCCACTCATCCTCCCCACCTGAAGCCCTGTACCCATTGAATGATAACCCCCATCCTACCCTTACCCCCACCCCCAGCAACAGCTCTTCTATTGTGCTTTCTGGCTCTATGAGTCTGACAGCACTAGATACCTCATAGAAGTAGTATCGTACAGTATTGTCCTTAATAATGTCTTTAGGGTTTATCCATATATAACGGGTCAGAATTTCCTTCTAAGGCTGGATAATAGTCCATTGTATGTATCTACCTTATTTAGTTTATATGTTCATTGGCCGATGGACATTAGAGTTGATTGTACCTTCTGGCTATGGTGAATAATGCTGTTATTTACACAGGTGTAGAAATATCTGAGTCCTTTCTTCTTTTCTTTTTTTTTCCTCCGCATACCCGGAGATGGAGTTGCTGCATCATATAGTGATAGAGTTTAATATTTTTTTCACAATTTTTTATTGGTGCATCATTACAGTTGCCTGGAATGATGGGGTGGATGTGTTGTTACATATTCATACATGCACACCATGTAACAATATAACTTGACCAGTATCCCTCCCAAACTCTTCCCCCCACCATCACCTCCTCCTACCCCTGGACCCTTTCTTCTACTGACCTCCCTTTGATTTTTTTTTTTTGACTTTTCTAGTTTCTGTTGATTATGTGGGAACTATTTAATATCTTAGAGGTGCAAAACATACTTCACTTTTTTGTTTTTGTTTTTTAAAGAAAGAGGGGACAGTGAGAGAGAGACAGAATCAGTCTTTACTTAGCTTTTCACATGGCTCTTGTTGCTCCAAGACTTCGTTGTGTACATGGTGCTGGGGTTTGAACTCGTGCACCTGCGCATGCCAGGCAAGCGTTCCAGCCCCTCCTTCACTTTTTTTTAACCCCTCCTTTTCCCTCCTGTCCTTTCTCCCCTCTCCTCTGTACTCTACTAGACTTCCTTTAGCTGGTCTGTTAATTTGTATCTAAATGGTTCTTTATGTAATCTTATTCTTGGAGTTTGACTTTTTTTTTAAACAAAATTCTATTTTTCATTATTGTGTTACATATTGAATGGGTGACTTTTTTTTAGGAACCTGGTCATGCATGTTTTTAATTCCATCGTACCAAACTATGTGTATAAACATTTCAGATTTTTAAAATTCCTTTCTTAGATTTAATCTCAGGTACGATTATGGGTTTAGGGTTCATGGATAGGTTTTTGGTTTTCCAAACATGTCAGACTGTTTACGGTAAGAGTTGTTCCCATTTATGCCAGCTCCATCTATCTAACGGTAGTTTAGCTGCGAGTACTTCCATTGTAGTCATGATGATGATGGAAATTTCCATGTAAATACCTTCTCTTGGTTATTTAATAATTGTAATATATAGCATTTTCACTTTTAAGAGACATTGTCAATAAAATTGGAAAACCAAAGTATTCTTTTTGTTTATTTCCTGGTATGACAAATTCAAATAGTAACACTCTCCATTTTTTTGAGTCTTTATCCTGGAGGTTTAACTCTGGAATGGACATACACATGTTGATTTTTTTTCCTTTTAAAATAAAATAAATTTTGCTGGGTACAGTGGCACACACCTTTAATTTCAGTGACTTGGGAGACAGAGGTAGAAGAATCCCGAGTTCAAGGCCATTTTCAGCAACTTAGTGAAACCCTAAGCAGTTTAAGAAGAACCTACCTCAAAATAAAAAATAAAAGGGCTGGGGGGAGTGGCTCAGTGGTACAGTGTTTCTATTCAGTCCCCAATATCTGTCAATCAATCAATCAATCAATTCCTATCCAGTTCCAGCTGTATATCTTAGAGATTTGGGGTCACTCTAACCTGTTCTGTAGTTATTATCTGCTTTTGTGGGTTTCTGTACAATGACTGCTATTTCTAAGAAATGTAGACTTTGCTTTTGACATTCTAGAGCTGCCATGGCAGAGTCCCTGCATTTTCACTTTGCTCTGACCCTGCCTATCCTCTCTTGTTGCACAACAAACTAGTGTGCCTGAGCAGACTGTGCCATGTTCCGTTGCACAAGGTTGCCCTTTCACCTCGTGATGGGAACCCTGTGTCTAACTGCTGTGCCCAAGCCTGGTGGATTGGCCGTCTCTGCTCAGCTGCTCCTGTTGGGGTACGTATCCTTGGAGCCAATGTGCGTGTGGAAGGAAGAGGGAATATGCTGTGGAGGCTAAGAGGTAGGGGTGTATGTGACGCTATTCCACATGGAGTTGAACCAGCAAACTTGTGACTTCTGGTGGTAATTAGGGCCACTTTCCAGAGAGCGCCCACATCAGTTTTTCTTTCTGTCTGTTAAGCATAGGTCTGCTGGGCTTTTCTTTCTATTTCTGTACAGGTTTCTCCATGTATCATTTCTTTTCTGGAGATCATCTTTACTGCTGATGGTAGAATTATCCCTCAGTGCCACATAAATGGAGGAGGAAAGGAAGACTTGTACCTGTCACTCTTTGGACTAGAGTATGAGCTGGGAGAGGGTGCTGAAGGGGACGGGTGGGAGCCGAGGTCCTGGCTCCCAGGCCTTTCGTTTCTTAGCGGAGACCTTAGCATGCCTCTGAATCTCGCAGGGCCTGGGTTTCCGCTTCTGTCTCTTGGACTGTGCTTTCCTGGCTTATGAAATGCATTCCTCATTCTGTGCTGCCTGCTTTAAATGAGCGGCAGTAATGCATGCAAGTGCTTTGCATTGCCCTGCACGTCTCTGTCGAGCACTTACTGGGTGCCAGGCAAAGAGTGCTGGGAGCGGGACAAGCAGTGGAGAAGGAGTCAGCATCTGTAGGGGTCCACTGCTTCTGGAGGCCCCTGCATGGTGGGACCTGCAGAAGCCTGGAATAGTCTCCAGTTTGCCACTGGTTTGCACTGTGACACCTGGTCACTTCCTAGCCTTTCTGAGCATAATGTCCTCTCCCACTGAGGTGATTGAGTCGGGATATTTGCTCTCATGATCCCTTTGAAATTTGTGGAATCACAACTTTTGTGGTATAGAAAAGCTAAGAGTTCCCTGAAGATGCTCAGGTGAGGCTTTTAACTATGATTCCTTGGTAGAGAGGAATCTTCTAGAAGGTGATCTGTCAGACACCAGTTGCAAAGCATTTCAAAGGTCTCCAGGACCCACATGGTCTCTGTGTGACTTTGAGTCTGTGCCATTTAATTCTTAAAATTTCCAGAAAATGGAATCATTTCCAAGTCTGTACAGAGTGGTTTAGAAGTGGCTGAGTAGGCGAGGAGTCTTGTGAAGGCTTTAGTCACTGCAAAGGGTAACGGCAACGAGAGTGGGCTGCTGCCTCCAGGACATCCTTGGACACGGAGCTCAGGTCTCACTTCCCACGCACTGCCCGATGGCCAAATGGAGCTTGATAGGTAAGGAAATGGAGTGGGGTAGGGATGTGGAGGAAAAAAGATGGGTCTTTGTAACATGTCCCTGCTTGATAGTGAAGTTTCTTTTCAAGTTCCTTGAGTGCCATCCTTAATGTCGTCCACAGTGTTCTCCAGTTCTTTCCAGAGTGAGGCACCTGGGTGGCAGACCTCAGCCTGCAGACTTGGTAACACGCATGTTTATTTTTTCCTCAGAAGTTTATAAAAATTTCTGAATTATTGTCTGACTTTTAGAAATCAGAGAATTTTGTGTAAATGCACAGTTCTAGGTCTGTCAGCCTATGGAGGACCCAGACTTTGTCATCTCGTGGAGCAGGGAAGTGCTGTAGTGGTGACTGCCCCGAGACGTGGCCTTTGTAACCTGCTACCGTGCTTGAGCTGCTCAGAGAAATTTAGGATGGGAAGGAAATTCTTCCACAGCCTCACACCTTTGTTCTGCAGAAGAAACTGAGTGCCAGGGAGGTGAAGACATGATTTGGAGGGGTTACATGACGAAGTGGGGGCAGGAAGAGACTGGGACCTCATTCTCTGAACTCTGGGCATGGTGCTTTTGCTGGTACCCAGGGCCGCCAGCATCATCCAGCAGGTGGCGGCCTGGTGCTGGCTTCCTTCCAAGGCCTCCTCGGCTTTCCTTCTCCTGTGTCCCTTTCCTCTGTCCTTTCTGTTCCCTTTTCCTCTGCCTTTGCCAGAATTTTCTCTCACCAAACCCTTTCTTTCCCCCTTCTTTTCGTCTTCCCTCTCCCCGAGTTTTCTCAGTTGTCCTGCAGACCTGGTGAGTGTTCAGGGGTACTTGCATACTCTGCTCAAACCAATGTAGCTGTGCAGGCCTCTGTTCTCCTGGGATCACAGCCCTGCAGGGCTGGCATGCAGGAAAGAGGTCCAGAAACCCTGTCAGAGTCATCACTTAACAGCTGTTAAGTGATGAATCCTGGATGTGCTGACTTCTGAGAGGTCAAGGATCTGTAGTTTGACATGAGGTTCTCCGATTTTTAAACTTTTTGAGCTATGGCCTCTGCTGTAAGAAAGCACTGTCTCAGGCAGTGGCAGGTTTGTGAACCTGGCATGTTGCCTGAGCACCATTGCAGATCTCCAGGTGGAGGGGCCTCCCTCTAGCCCCTCTCTGATGCTAGGATCTAGCCTGAGCCAGGTGTAGGATGGACAGAGCTGCTTTTGCTGCCCCAGATGCTCTGTATGCCACGCAGTCTCCTGCACCTTGTACCTTGCCGGCAGCCCTAAGTGAAGTCCTCGTGTTGGAAGGAGGATTCACTTCAAAACTTCTGCCTTGGGACAAACCTCAAAAGGGTTATAGCTCCAAGAGGTGAAGGATCATGTTCTGCTCCTAAAGTGGTGCTGTGAGACTGGTGGGCATTGAGTTGATGTTTGCTGAGGATCAAGGGGATACCCACTTTCCTGTGATGCTTTCCTCCACGCTGGACAAAGGACTAGGGTGCACCGAGAGGCACACGGGAAGACTTTGACCCTAGATGCCTATACTTCCTTTGTGCTGAAGGCTGGGCATCTGTCCATGCTGGGTAGGTAGCAGGCAGACAGATTGGATCTGCTTTTCCTTCCCTTTGTTCCATTATCCATCTGCTGTAAGAAAGCTTCTGAGCCTCACAATTGCTTGGCAAGGTGCTAAGGCCAGGCCGCAGGTAAGAGTACTTTCTCCTGAGGGGCTCACAGTTAGTAGAGAAGAAATGTGGAGAAAACACTGCTGACATTGTGTTGCAATCATTTATGCACCGAATACTGTGGTAGCTGGAGGGGAGAGGTGGAGGGAGGTTTTGCAAATGCAGAGTGACATTTGAGTGACATTTTAGAGTGGAGTTGGCTGGGCAGTGAAGGGCATTCTGAGCAGTTAAAATAACTGGTGTGAAAGCCCAGATTTGTTAAAAAAAAAAAAAAAACATGTTTGGAGAATGGCAAGAAGTTGGTGTGGCTTAACGAAATGAAAATCAGAGAAAAGAGCAGAGGCCAAGCCTGGTAAGAAAGACTGCTTTACCAGGGATCAAAGTGATCATGAGCAGTGGCTCAATAAGGTCGATGTTTATATCCTTCCCTCTGGAAAGTCCAGGTGAGAAGTGTTTCAGGAGCACTCTCCCCACTGGCCTTGCATCCCCTGGGCACTGCTTTGGTTGTATGGTTGAAGACCCCTTCAGCAGCAGCTCGGCTCTGCAGCTGGAAGGTGGCAAGGCCATGGCTTGGAAGCTCTGTTTCACTTTCTGGTAACTGAGAACTGAGGACCCCTTCCTGCAGGAAAAGCTGGGAAACATAGTTTCTAGCTGGGTGACTGGGGCTCAGTTATCCCTTGGGGGTTGGTTTATTGAAAGGAAAAATCAGAGATTGGATATTGGAAAACCATCAGAGGCCTCTGCCCTAAGAAGGCGCAGGCAGAATTGTGAAGCACTTTTACAGGGAGTGAAGAGTTTTTTTAAAGCAGGGAAGTATCATGATTAACTAAGCATCTTTCCAAAGTTGGTGCCAACAGCAATGTGGCAAGTGACCTCGGGGAAGGAAGAGATGCTGAGGGGTTAGTTTCCTCCAAATGCCTGGCTGAGCTTGAAATGGTTTGACAGGCTGGGGGTTAATGGGGGTTGGTGCTGTTGTTACTATGATTCTCCCAGAAGCCCTGACCTGTTGGGGTTTGGGTTTGATCAGGAAATTGTTGCTTTTCATTTGAGATTTAGCTAAGAACACATTTTTATTTTATTTATTTGTTATTTTTTTTTAAAGAGAGAGGGACAGTGAGAGAGACAGAGAAAGGGAGAAACAACTTTATTTAGTTTCTCACATGGCCTTAGTTGCTCTAACACTTCGTTGTGTACATGGTGCTGGGGTTTGAACCTGGGTCTTCGCGCTTGCCAGGCAAGCGCCGAAACCACTGAGCCATCGCTCCAGCCCCACACATTTTTATTTTTTATTTTTTGTGATACTGGGGATCCAACCCAGGAACACTCTAAACTGAGCTATATTCTGTTCCCTTTTAAAAATTTTTATTTTTAGACAGGGTCTTGCTAAATTGCCCAGTTTAGCCTTGAACTTCCACCTCGGCTTCCCTAGTAGCTAGGATTACAGGTGTGTACCACCATACCTGACTGAGAACACATTTTTATAGTTTGTTAATAGTGTGAATTGGAGCTGTGGAGAAATGATGACCACAGAGGGCATTGAGAGTTCCTTTCTTCCAGTGTTGGCCCTTAGTGTCCATTCACACCGTCAGCTCTAATAAGCTTTAAGGGAGGGGGAGGGGCTGTGCTGCACAAGCCCTTCCCCACTGAGGTTCTGCAGATGTTACTTCAATTCTTTGCTCCGCTTCCTGCATTCTAAAAGAAGATCATTCTGACACTATCCCAACTTGTCCTTGCATTTAAATGTCCATCCCTAGCATGCATATGAAGTCTTCCACCTGTTTAGAACAAAAGCTTCCTGATGACAATGATGGTGTCCTGGGAATTTCCCAGCATTTCACATGCACCTTCCCAGAAGATGGGTTGCAGGTAGCAGGGCGGTGGCTTGGCTGTCAGTCAGCTGCTGAGACTTCTCAGACTGGATGTGCCACTTAGCTAACTGCGGAACCTTGACCAACAGGATAGTCCACAGCGCCTGTGAATCTCAGCTTCCCAACCTATAAAATCGAGCAAGTAGCATCCAATCCCAGGATGCCAGGAGGGTCAGAGAGTGCTTGAGGGCTTGGTGATTGGCATGTCAGAAGCATTCCTGGGAGATTCTTGAGGGTGGGTAAATGTAACACAAGAGCTGCCAAGAATTCCTAGGGAGGAATGTCTACTTCAGCAGGAGTTTCCTGGGAACTCCCTGGGCCTTCCAAGCAACTGAAAATGTTCTGATATTTGTATAGCTGGCCACAGTATAGAAAATCAAATATGAGGTTTTTTAAAAAGCATTTTGACAGCCTTCCCTTTTGATACATTATTTTACTGCTCATCATATGCTTAAAGGAGAACATCCTCTCTTGGGCACTAGCACCTGCCCTGTAAATAGGTTTGTCTTCAATCCTGGAAACATGGAAGGACAGGTCAGGCCTCAGCTTCTGAGCAGCTGACATTGTGTTTATAAGTGATACGTTGTCCTTAGAAGGGATATATTTTTTCCTGAACTTTGTTCCCTTCCCCACCACCAAACAGTATCAAAATACCAGAAGATGCCAGCCTGTTGTGTAGATGTGTCATGCAGGAATGTGCTGGTCCCTGCCTGTTTTCCTGGTTATGGGCTGGCTTTGCCTTTTGCGAAACTGATGTAGAAGGATGGTTTGGTCAGATCTATGTTTAGCCAAGAGATGCTGTCAGCTGGCATCTGCACGTCCTGACCCCAGGTCTTCTCTGTCAGATGGTGGCCATGTTGTAGCTGGGAGGCTTCTGCCAGGGGTAAGTTCTGTGGGAATGTCCTGTTTACTTACAAATTGAGAAAAGGAACTATTCACTTCTTCTTCTTCTTTTTTTTTTTTTTTTTTTTTTTTTTTTTAAAGAGAGAGGGACAGTGAGGGAGAGAAAGAGAGAATCAAATTTTTATTTAGTTTTTCATGTGCCTTTTGTTGCTCAGACACTTTGTTGTGTATGTGGTGGTGGGGTTTGAATCCAAGTCTCTGCGCATACAAGGCAAGCACCAAAACCGCTGAGCCACCACTCCAGCCCCGGAACTATTCACTTCTTATGGGCCTGTCTTGAACCTTTTGAATGGTATCTTCTTCTTCTTCTTTTTTTTTTTTTAAGAGAGAGTCAATTTTATTTATTTATTCACCTTTTTTCTCCCCTGACACTTAGTTGCTTATGTGGTGCTGGAGTTTGAACCCAGGTCCTATTGCATTCCAGGCAAGCGCTTTACTGCTGAGCCACCTTTCCAGCCTGAATGATGGCTTCTTGTTGATGGGAAATCAGAAGAAACAAAATAAATCTGTCCTGAGGTGGGGCTGCTGCTCTGTCCAAGACTGTAGAGCTTCTGCGCGTCTGTTCTGGTTTTCGACTGGCTGAACTGCCAGGTGTGCACACTGTGACGTTTCCTGAATGTTCAGGTGCAGTTCACCCTCCAGGGTGGCACTGCTTCCCAAAGTGCCAAGTAAAATTCTGAATATCCTCACTCTCTAATTATTAATGCTTCTTAGCACTTGGGAAATCATGCTGAATTCCTGTGAAAAGGTTGTGGAGTGAAGCTTTGCATGTGGAGCTGAGTGAGAAGGGCTGGCGGGACTGGTGGGGGTTTGGAGAGGGTGGGGACTGACAGACCTCTTTAGCAGGCTCTTGCCCAAAGGGTGATGGAACATGGAAGGACAGGTCAAGTCTCTCTCTGTTTTGCTCTCTCTCTCTTTTTGCCCCCCTGCTGGTTGTATGGCCTTCCTGGTAAACACGTGGGAGGCAGGGGTCTGGGTGACTCTCTGGCATGGCTGTTCTGGGCACTGGCCCCTCCATGTTCTTCCCCAGTCACTGTCCTGCTGCCTGCTTGGCATTGGCTTGGGCAGGAACTGGAGGGGAGAAGCTGGCCTGCCCTGCTGTCCCTGCCCTGTTTCTCCCGTGAATCCTGGCCCCAGGCCTTCCTGCTCCCTCTGATAGCTGCCTCCCATGCTACCGTGGTTGCTTGTCAGTCATTTCCTCTGAGCATGTTTTTAGGATCTGATCTCCTCCTTTTGTTTGATTCCACCTTTCACACTTTCAATCCATCCTCAGCAAGCCCATTTCCAGGTGGAATTGAGTGGTTTTGATTCCAAGAGTGTTTCTTCTACCCTGCGCTTTGTCCTTGGAGGGGCTGGAAACTTCATCCTGTTTCCACCTTCACTTCCTACTCAAGGCAAGAACATGGAACAGTAACTTCATTAAGAACTGTTGGTGGAACTGCAGACTGGCACAGCCACTCTGGAAAGCAGTATGGAGAATCCTCAAAAAATTAGGGACGGACCCACCATACAATCCGGCAATCCCTCTTCTGGGTATTTTCCCAGAGGAGTTAGAATCAGCACAAATTACAGTGACATAGCAAAATCTATGTTCATAGTAGCTCAATTTATAATAGCTAAATTAACGAACCAACCCAAATGCCCCTTACTGGATGAATGGATCCCAGAACTGTGGTATGTGTGTACATGTGTGTGTCTATGTATGTATGTATATGTACACATATATGTAGATACACACACATGCATGCATGCATACATACCATGAAATTCTACTGAGCAATGAGAAATAACAAAACTGCAGCCTTTAAAGGTAAATGGATGGCAATGAAAGAAATCATGCTGAACAAAGTTAGCCAAATCCAGAGAGTCAAGGGTTGAATGTTTTCACTCAATTTTGGAGGCTGGAGCTAAACCCAGGCCTGTGTGAAAGGTAGTCAGCCTCATGTATTAGACCCAACAAAGGCATAGCAACAGATAATCTAGGACAATCATAGATATGTAGCAGGGGGAGAGGGGAGAGGGTGGGGGGGAGGGGAGAGGGAGGGAGAATAGGGAGGGATCTAAGAGGTAATTCTGATTTAAGGATATATGCATATTATTTTATTGCTTTATATGCATTTATGATTGTATGATAACTCAATCCCTTAATACAAAATTAAAAAAAAAAGAACTGACCACAAGTTATTCTGATCTTTGAATTTCTCTGTTAAGACTTTCAGTTTCTCTGTTAAGACTCATTCCTAGAAGGAGAGACTGAATTAACTTTTTCCATCAGTGCTTGGTGTTGCTCTGGGTTGGCAAGACCACTATTCTGGGTTTAGGGGGAGAAAGTGGGGAGCGAGAGAAGGTAGAGGGAGGGTAGATGTGATCAATGCATGATATATATATATATATATATATATATGTGTGTGTGTGTGTGTGTGTGTGTGTGTATGTGGAAATGTCATAATGAAACCTATTAATATGTGCAATTAATATGTGTTAATAATTTTAAAAAGATCACTACTGCACCCATGGGTCATTTAGCATTATAGGTCCTTCTTGCCCTCTTTTAAATGGGCTGATACACTGGCTGATGTCAGAATTACTTGATAGAAAATTAACACTCACCCATGACATTAATTCCATTCCTTCTTTGTATTTCTCTTTTGATTAGTAAGTGTTAGTTGGAGTAGAGAAGCAGAATAAGATCAGTCTGTCCTGGGTATGTTTGCCACATTGTCATGTCTGTAATTGAGTGACAAGTGCTTCATTCATGTGCTTTAAAAGTATGTGTTGGTTCACCATCTTAGGCACACCCTGCGCTCAGCTGGGCCTGGAGGTGTAGGGTACAGGTGGCAGATCGAGGACAGCTGTGTTTGGAAGATTGCCATTTCACAGCAAGAGGAGTCAGATGCTAAACTATCCAGAAGATGCTGCTTAATAAGTATAGTAACAGAAGTTCTGACAAAATTCTGTGCAAATATGGAAAGGGAAGGAGAGACTAATTCTGTTTGGAATGGTCAGGCACCAACTTGTCAGACTATGCCTCAAGGGATGGGCTCCTGCTGCTATAATTGTTGGATGCCCTAGAAGAGTGTCAGAATCGGGAAGGCAGGCCACGACTGCTGTGTGCTCCGTTGGATCTCTTGTGCCTTTGGTGTTCAGAGAGGTGTGGGTGGATGGAAGAGAGTAGTGTGGATGAATGAGCAGATGAATTAAATGAAGGCCAAATTCTGGCTGAAGGGATAGCCTCAATGGGTAAAAGTGGGTGGAAGGAAACAGTTAGGCATAGTGGTTAAATTGTAAGTGGTTTGGTGTAAGTGTAGGGTACTCGAGAGAGGATGCCAGGGGAAAGGGTTGGAAGAAAGACTTAGCCCAGAGGATGAAAGCTTGAGAGTTTAGGCTTTCCTTCTTGGATGGTGGACACTCTCCAGTAGGAACTATCTTGGGTAGGTCTTGGCAGTAAGCATGCATGGTTCTGAGTTAATTTTTTCTTTTTTGGTTTTAATCGATTCAGAATAATCCTACCTATTTGTGGAAGTAGAGTCACATTTCAATACAATTTGTATCCAATGTGCAATGATCAGATCAGGGTAGTTACATATACATCATTTCAAACATTTTTCATTTTTTTTTTACATTGGGAGCATTCAAAATCCCTTCTAGCAATTTTGAAGTGTATTAATTATGATCGTCAACCTTAGTTATCCTGGAGTGCTATAGAACTTTCAAAGTCATTCCTATCCAACTTCACTTTTGTACTCTTTAACCATCTGTGTCACAGCTTTCTCTTGCTGTGATAAAATACCTGAGAAAAACTACTTACAGGAGGAGAGATTTGTTTTGGCTCAGGATTTCAGAGGTTTAAGTCTCTTGTCAGCTGGCTGCATTGTTTCTGGGCCTGGGGTGAGGTAGGACTTCTGGTGGGATAGTGTGGAGTGCAAAACTGCTCACCTGGAGAACAGAAAGCAGAGAGAGAGAGAGAGAGAGAGTGCATGCGAATGGGGGGGGGGAGTGTGCAGGGAAGAAACTGGGGGCAAGAAATACTCTTCCAGGGTGTGTCCCCAGTGACCTATTCCTCCACCTAGGCCTCACCTCCTACAGTTTCCATTACTCCCAGTAGTCCATTCAGCATCAGGGCCCTCATGAGCCACTCACTTCCCCACCTCTGAATGTGGCTGCTTTGGGGTCCAAGCCTTCAAGAAAGGAGCTTTTGAGGTTCCAGATCGTACCCATACCTCTCCCCCCATAATTCAATTTTTTTTGTAATTTTTTTTAATACAGGGATAGTGTGGGAGAGAGAAAGAGAGAATTTTTTTAATTTTAATTTTTCTGTAGCCTTTGTTGCTCAGATACTCCATTGTGCGTGTGGTTCAGGGGTACAAACCCATGTCTTTGTGCATGCCAGACAAGTACTGTAACCACTAAGCCACCTAAATTTTGAAACTAGAATTGAAGTTGGAAAAAGACCCCTCATATGGCCTTGTCTGGCTTCTCTGTGCTGTAAGTATGTGACCAAAGTCCCCCGCTGCAGACCCCAAGTTCAGTTAACTGACGAGCGGCTGCCAGGCCATGACCAGTGTGGACTCTCATTCCTCTTTTCTCCTCCAGACGTGTGCAATAGCACCGACCTCCCGGAAGTCGAGATCATCAGTCTGCTGGAGGAGCAGCTGCCCCACTATAAGCTAAGAGCTGACACCATCTACGGTTACGACCACGACGACTGGCTCCACACGCCTCTCCTGTCCCCAGATGCCAACATCGACCTCACCGCCGAGCAGATTGAAGAGACGCTGAAATATTTCCGTGAGTAGTTGCCTTTTCACGCTCTGGGGATAAAGAGATGACCAGTCTTACTTTTAGCCTCCACCTCAGGTGAGGTTTGGCACTGGTCGCCGTGTCCAATGGTCTGCTGTCTGCAGAAGGGTGCTGGAGAAATGTGCAATAGCAGTTAACCACAGAAAGGGTCTAAATCTTATATTTTCTGCATAGGAATTTTAGAGTGCTGTGGACCAAGTAAGGTTTTTTTTTTTAACCCATTTTCCTTTAACTGAAGATTTTGAAAATGTTCATATTTCCCCTTCACACGAATGCCTAGAAACTCTCTTGGGGAAGGAATTTGTCTCATTTAAAGTCAAAAGTATTGGGGACATCCAGGCAGCTCATTTGTGTGACCTCATGAGACATGTGCCAAGGGTGACAACTGCGTGAAGCTCCCTGAGCAGCTGTTGCTAGGGGGAGTCAGATTGTCGTTGCAGCAGCAAACTATTGATGCTTTTGGGACTGCAGAGCTGCTACCTGGTAGGGTGAGCAGTAGTACACTAGGGCAGGTCTTTCCAGCGTTCAGGATGACAAGAGCTTGGTACTGTAGATTTGGAAAAAGGTGTCAATTTTAAAATGTTAACGCTTAATGTTGGTAACTGATGTTTATTCAAGATGTAGCTTTTAGAGGCAGATTCACTCTTTAGAAATTCACGCCAGCTGTGTCATTTACATATCTGTGTATCATTGCATCAGCCTTTAAAAAAAGAGTACCACCGTCCTGCTTTTATAGGGAAATAACGTGGTTCAAAACCTGCTTATCTCTAAAATTTTTCAGTAATGCAGACCAGTTTTCCTAATTTTCTTGAAGTTAAGAGGTCATTTAAAATAACCAAGTTGGCTGGGTGTGGTGGCACATGCCTGTATTCCAGCGCCTTAGGAGGCTAAGGCAAGAAGATACCAAGTTCAGCAACTTAGGCCCTAAGCACTTAGTGAGACCCTGGTATATATAACCCCTGGTACCATATAAATAAACAGGCAGAAACTACGAGTTCCTCTTTTAGGTTATATCTGGGGTCATTTTAAGGTTTTCTCTATCAGATACTTTCCTGTTAGGAAGGAAATTAGTTAAATTGACCTGTGTTTTTAATGCCTGTTATAAACTCTAGTTTCTTTGTGAACACTACAGAAAATCAGTTTTGATAAAAATAAAAACAGAGCACTTCCATAGGCTTTCAAATGATTGGTGTGTCTTGTAGTGTTTGGGAAACTCTCCGTAAGCCATTCTAGCTTGCAGATGTGGTATTGTGCATGGAAACTAAGTCCAGAGTTCTGTATTTTCCTCAATTGTAGAAGCACATGGTAGAATTCACAACAGAATGATTGTCTGAGAAATCTGTGTTACTTACTCTTCCATAGATGACCCTTCTGTGATTCTACAGGACTCCTCGTGGCCTTTTCTGCCACAGGCGGCTCCTATGTCTCTTCTTACAACTGATTAATCTCTGATGTGCACAATGTAATTGGAACACCATCCATGGGCAGCACCCCACAGTTTTCAAAGACCTTTCACTCTAATTGCCTTACTGCACCCCTATCAAATGTCCACAGTTGGGCAGGGCTGGTTTTATTATCGAGGAAATGGAAGTGTGGAGAACTCAGTGTTTATTCTGTATGACTGGTCTGCATTCCGAAGTCTGCTCAACAGCAGACTTGAACAGAGGTCGTGTCTTCTATTTGTTATTCTGGTTTTTAGTTATCTATTTTTTTAAAAAAAGGCATCCTGTGATCACACAGCCTATAATAAAATTGAAAAAACTGAAATAAACATTGAGCATATTCTGAAAGCTTTTACAGCATGGTTGTATCCAGGTGTTACCTTTCCTTTGTTTTCTTTTCCATCTGTGGTTCCTTTGCTTAGAGCAGAGTGGCTCTTTGCTAAGAATCATTAATTGAATGATCAAACATCAACTCTTTTTCATAATTTTTTCCACCTTTTTTTTGGTGCATTACAGTTGTACGTAATGATGGGATTTGTTGTTACATGTTCATACATGCACATGATGTTACAGTATAATTTGACCAACATCCCGAACATTAACCCCTTTTTTTTTACTAGTTCAGCATGTTCTTACATGTTGAAGGAATTCATTGCTACACATTCATATATGCAAATGTAATGACAATGTAACTTGAGCCCTATCCTTTTCCATATCTCCCTCGCTTCACCTACTCCCTGCTATCTTGTAATCCCCCCCCAATACATATATAAATATCCATAGGCATGTATATTAATTTTTTTTCATTTTTTTTCAGGGCTGAGGACCAAACTCGGGGCCTTGCGCATGCTAGGCAAGTGCTTTGCCACTGAGCTAAATCCCCAACCCCTAATTTTTGAATTTTCAACATTTAAATGCCTGCATGAGTATGATTTGGCTTCCCGGGGAGTTCAGTGTATCATCTAGAATTAATAACCCCCCTTTTCCCTCTCTCCATCCTCCCTCTCTCCTCTCTCTACCTCCCTACTCCATGTAGGAAGGAAATTTGTTAAACTGACCTCTATTTTTTTTTTTCTAAAAGTATTAAGAGACTCTTTTTTTTTTTTTTTAAGAGAGAAGGACAGTAAGAGAGAGAGATAGAGAGAATCAATTTTTATTGAGTTTTTCACATGGCTTTCATTGCTCTGACACTTAGTTGTGTACGTGGTACTGGGGTTTGAACCCGTGTACTTGCACATGCCAGGCAAGCACCGTAACCTCTGAGCTACTGCTCCAGCCCCTGTGTTTTTAATGCCTGTTAACCCTGCTTTCTCTGTGAACACTGCAGAAAATCAGTTTTGATAGAAATAAAAATAGAACAATCAATGGGCTTTCAAATGACTGATGTGTCAGTTCAGGGCTTTGGGAAGCTCTCTGAAAGCCATTCTAGTTACCCCAGATTATATGATACTTTGAATTCAGTGTGTCTAGTAAATAAACTTGTGTAACTTTCACCCTATCTTTGGTTTTACTCTAGCTTATGCAAATGAGAAAAAACATTTAAGCCTTAAGTCTCTGGGTTTCGCTTATTTCACTCAGCATATCATTAACTCTTAATTGAAACATAAGACCCTGTAGCTCAGGCTCTCAAACCAAGGTCCTGGGGCCCCAAAGGATGCAGAGAGAACTTAGGGGTTCCTTGAACGCAGAGGAGAAGAATTGGCATCTTTATTTTTCATTACCTTCTAGTGCAGCACTTCCGTGTGTTACTTGGAGACAACAAAGCCACAGAGGTGCTGGCAGGACCATGACTGTCTCCAGTAGAGATGACAGGTGTTTTCATGTCATTCAAAGGTGGAGGCAGATCCTTTGAAGTAGTGTTTTCACTCCTCACTGCTCTGAAGTTACCTTTGTCATCAGATGTGCTGAAAGACCTTGTTATTTAATGCATTAATCAAGAAGCTCTGATGCCAGACTTGGGTTTCTGTTCATGTCACAGACCTTTTAAAAGTTCTTTCTGGTAATCACATCAATACAGCGATCTTCCTTTGTAGTCCTTTGTACTTGATCTTACATCTGTAGACCTTCCTTACCAGGAGGAGTCAGCAAGTCTTTTGCCAAACTAGTAGAGGAGTTGGTAGAAGGCATGGTTAGGAGCCCTTCTGTGTGCCTGGTGTGGTCCTTGGATTCTGTGTGTGTATTTACACGTGCATGACTTTAAGGGTGTAAAGTTACTTAAGAGGTGTGTAAGAAGAGAGCATAATGCTTCATTTCAGTATAGACTTATTTTCTCTGTCATTAAGGACAGTGGCTCTCTGTGGCTGGTGGGAGTAGGGACATGAAGCTCTCCAGGGGCCATTGCTGAGCAGGTGACCAGCCACACCTTGCTGCACAGATCCTGGGTGAACCAGCATGGCTTCTAGGGAGCCAGATAAAACCCCCTCCTTTTCCAACTGGGAGAGATGGTGCTTTGCCTTTTAAATCTGGCCCTCACCTGGCTTGCTGAGAGGAGGGAGAAAGCTGTGGGCTGTCTACCTTTCCCAGGTGGCAGAATGACCTTTTCATAAAAGTCTCAGTGCTTCCCCATCAGGCAAAGTTTTAACTCCCATGAATCTGAGAAGCACTGAAAATGAAAATGACCCATAAAACAAATGCACCTAAAAATATGGGATGTTTGGGATTTAGATAGGAAGAAAGAATAGTCAACATTTACTTACTATGTGCTGGGGCTCTGTTTTCAGGACTTTTCTTGTCTCTAATCCCCCAGTGACCTCTGAATTAAATCCTTGTGCCACCCTATTCTGCAGCTGAGGACCCTGGGACTCTGAGAAGTCAGGAAACTTCCCCAAAGTCACATAGCTAGCAAAGGCAAGATGCTGAAAATCACACCTAGGTTGTCTGCTCTGATTTACCACCACTCTCTTGTCTCAGAGTCACTAAAAGGGAAAATCTAGTTTAAGAGTAAAGCTCATTTGTTGAAACACACACACACACACACACACACACACACACACACACATACACCCCTCCAAACACTCAAAAACCTGTTTCAGGGTATATCAGTGCCTTGCTTATTTTTAGGTGTCCAACATACACAGCATCCACTTTTCCCCCATAGGTGGAGGCATCCCTGACTCAGTGGCATTTAGCCTGACATTGTTTAGTTTGAGGGTGAGATTGCATTTCTTTCGTCCTGTGGTCTGTGAGTCTTACTTGCCCATCTCAGACAGGGAAGACTGTGCTATAGACTTCTCTAGTCACCTAGCATTCAGCAGACTCCAGACATGAAGGTTGCTGCAATGGTTAGTAGGTAACTGCGACTCCTATTGGTTCCTTCTTTCAGGGGCAGTTGATGTAACTTTTTGGTTAATGAGCATCAGTGGAGGAAAGAAATCTGTGTTTCATGTGCATTTAGCTGCTGACTCTGCCACCTGAGCTTAGCTGCAAGTTTCTTAAGAAGAAGAGAAGGTTATGAAACAAATAAGAGTTTCAAGATATTATTTCTCTGTTTGCTTTTACTGTAAAGTCCTGTTGAGGAATCTGCCAGCAGGTTTTGCGGAGCGGCCAGTGGGCACCTGTAGTCCTTTGAGAACTTGACTTGAGTTCCCACTGAGGTCTTCTGACTAAGGAGATAAAAACAACCTATGCGTTATCAGTTTCCTTTGAAACCTAACCCAGGGACTTTGCACTGGGCAGGACCAGCGTAGGCAGCACCCGGAGTCCTCTGCTGGCATCCTACACGGAGTTTCTTACCTTGCTTTTCATGGCTCAGGGTCACTGATTCAGGTGACACTTAGCCTGATGTAGCTTAAGTTGAAGATGAGATTTCATTCTGCCCTTGTGGGGGCTCAGGGAGAGAGATTGGGGATGAGTGCATTAAATCAGCTCCCTTTGTCATGTTAATGCTTTTTAAATTTAAATTTAAAAGCTAAAAACCATTAATCTGGTCCAGTCACAGTTGTGCACAAGGGCTCCTGAGGCCTGGGTTCAGGGACATGCTGAGCTCCTAAGGTGAGCGTGTGTGGGAACAGGAGTCCTATGCAGGGTGCCCCAGGCTGTACAGTGAAGTCACCTACTGTAATGCTTACCCCTTTTGTGCCATTGTGAGCCCCTGCTCACAGTATTGTGTTTGTACAGTCAGACCTGAGGGCATTCATGAGAAACCTGATATGTTACAAGTGTGCTTGCTCAGAGGGGAATCCAGCCGGTAAGGCTGAAGGACCAGATCCCCTGGCTGACCTTGCCCACTCCACCCCTCACATCTGGAGGTCCCCACCTGCCCTTGTTCTGCTTGACCCCTGAGCAGGCTTGACATGGTTGCTGCCCCTTCTGGACACCCTTGTGGCCTAGCTTTCAGGTTTCCCTCCTGTGCCTCACCAGCCTTTCTGGCCTCCTGCAGTGATTCCTCCTCCTCTTCCTCTGTGTTTCCACATCAGCGATTCTGAACGCTGATGGGCCTAGAGCTTTAATAAGGTCTGCTGCCCAGGCTGTGCCCTCAGAGATAGTCACTCACTTCCATAGGCTATTAAAGTACCATTTAATGCTGGTGTGCCCAGCCTGCTTTTCTGCCCCTTTCCCCAGCCTCCTGGACTAATCATGAGCTTCGTATGTCCTCCAGTCCTGCCCAAAGCAGACTTCCTCTCCTCCATGCCCTTTTGTCTTAAATATGACACTGTTACCCCATTTCCATATTCTCCTGGTTCTGTTAATTCTTCCTCTGGGGATGTCCCAGAGCCCTTCTCTGACCCTGTAGCCACCACCCATGTCGTCTCTTCCTGGGCCACTGTCTCACCCCTGTTCTCTGCTGTCTTCTTGTTTTTTCTTGAAATCCAATCACATTGTGCTGTCCCTTTGTCTTCCATTATTCTTTGGATTAAATGTGGGGTCTTTGAAGACCTGGCCTTGGCTCTGTCTCCCTCAGGCTGCATTCTTCCCTCCCACTTCCCCGACAGCCACTCTGGTGCCTGCGGCCCTTGAACATACCACCTGCCCCAGGCTGCTGCTGCTCCCTCTGCCCTCTCCCCTTTCATTTCTAGAGAAACCTGTGTTAGTCAGCTTTTTCATCGCTGTGACCAGAATAACTGACACAAACTTGGAGGAGGAATGATTTATTTTGACTCATGGTTTCAGAGGTTGGAGTCCATGGTCAGCTGGCTCTAAGGTAGAAACATCATGGTGGAAGGATGTGGTGGGGGAAAGCTGCTCAGATCATGCAGCTGGTAAATGGAGAGAGGGAGGGGATAGAAGGGGCCAGCAACAAGATGTAGTCCCCAAGGGCATGTCCCCAGTGACGTACTTCCGCTAGCCATGCCCCCCACTACAGTTTCCAGCACCTCCCAGTAGTCCATTCAGCTGTCAGTAGATCTGTCCACTGATGAGGCCAGAGCCTTCATGATCCACTCACTTCCCCACAGCCCCACCTCTGAGCCTTGTTTCTTTGGGGACCAGGCCTTCAACACATGAGCTTTTGGAAGATCCAAACCATAACACCTTCATAGACCTCCCTGTCTGTGGTGTCCCCCCACTTCTGTGGCCCTGTCTTTTCCTGCTGTGGCCGGTTTCATCACTCTGTAACTATTTGCTTGATGGTAATGACCAAGAATGATAAGGATGACTCATATCTATTGAGCTCATATCTATTGAGCCAGGGTTATGCTAACTGCTTTATGTTCATGAGCACCCTAGGACACACTTGCTAGATTTGAAGTACATAATCCTCTTTTTGTTAAATGACTTTTTCCAATATATCACAGTTGTTGTGTCTGATTTGGATTGGCCATTTAATTGAGCATTTCAAGATATAAAACTTACCTTTCATAGAAACAGCACTTGCTCGTTTATACAGTTCATGAATTAATAAGCCCAGGTATATATTGCATTAACAAACAAAACCGGGCATAAGCAGGTTTGGGAACACACACATGATCCTTGGTGGGGACAGCACTCCACTTGCAGGAGCCCAGATGCCCAGACAGCGGCCTGCTGTCTGGCAGTGGTGCAGGTGTGGGCACTGGGCAGCGGGCTCTGTTGGAGGGCTGTGGTGAATGCAGCTGGGGAGCTGGAGAAGCAGAGGTTAGTTAGGAAAGCACCTAACTAAGCAACCGCAGTTGCTGTTGCACTTTCCCACCAGGTAGGATTTTACCTCTACTGGACAGTGAGTGCCTGGGAGGCAGATGTCCTATTAGTTTTGGTTCCCCTTGGCACAGAGGGTGGAGCCCAGTGCCTGACCTGGCTGCTGCTCTCTGTGTTTACAGCTACTGCTGGTGGACCTCTATCCAAACCGAGGAGCCTCATGTCGTGAGGCGTTGTCTTCCATCTCTAGTTGAGGTGGTACCAGGACGATGACTGAACATGAAGAGACCTACTCAAAATTTTTCCGCCGGGAGTCTTATTTACAGCATGTATTTGTGTGTACTTAAATGATGCACGGCAACTTCCTGCTGTTCTTCCTCTGACCAGTCATGCCTGGCTTTTTCTCCCTTTCTCCTTGGTCTGCTGAAGTGTGGACACCTGTCCATGTTCTCTCTGAGGTCTCGTCTCTCCCACTATGTTTGTTTTCACCGATGCCTTTCTGCAGGCGCTTCCACCTCTCTCTCCTGCCTGGATGTGTTGCCAGAATCCCATGTGGACTGAACCTGTCCTTGCCTTCCTCCCCGTGTCCTTTACCTCCTGCCCGGCTTCCGTAGAGGCCCACATGTGGGCACACGGGAGCTCAGCAACAATCCTGGCTATTCTCAAAGGCATCATCCCCTGCTCTTCCAAGTCCATGGATGCTAAATTTGCATCTCAGCTCTGGTTCTAAGACCTGTTATTGCTTTCACCATGAGAAGTCATGGAACCTTGGTGTCCTTTTTTATATGGGTTTAAAAAAATTCTGTAACCTTGTTGGAGATGTCATGGCATTGAGTGATAGGGTCCATTTCTGAATTTCAGGGTGAGGAAATAGGCCTGCTTGTCATGATCTTAGAGGCTATCCTACCCCCCAACCCTTGGCATGTGGCCATTTAGTAAGTAGAAATGATTTTTGAAAATGCATTGAGGAGTTGTGTGGTCCTACAGTCATAAATGTGTATGTAGTAACAATATGATGTGCACCTGATCCTAATTCAGAATCACCCCCAAGCATAAATGATGTTTAAAAGAAGGTAGGTTTTTAAACATGATAACATTTCTTTTTGATCACCAAAGTGATTTTAGATATTTTGGAAAATAAAAATTAAAAAAAATCAGTAGTAGCTGCCACCAGACATTTCTTGTGAGATTTTCAGATTATTTTCTATGTAGCAAATGTATTCCATATTTGGAACATAATGCCTTTTTTTTTTTTGGTGCTGGTGGGGCTCATTATGTTGCCCAGGCTGGTCTTAAACTCCTGGACTCAAGTGATCCTCTTGCCTCAGCTTCCCAGGGATCTGGGACTGTAAACATGCACCACTATTCCTGGCTTAACGTAATACCCCTCCCCCCCCTTTTTTTTAAAGAGAGAGAGAGGGAAAGAATAGGAGGGAGAGAAAGAGAGAATCAATTTTATTTATTGATTCATCTGGCCTTTGCTTCTCTGACACTTAGTTGTGCATGTGGTGCTAGGGTTTGAATCCGGGTCCTTGCTCATGCCAGGCAAGTGCTCAGTCCCACGTAATGCCTTTTAAATAAATACATATTGACCATTTTCCTTGGTATTATAATTCTTGAAAAGCACAGTTTTCACCATTGCTTAATATTCAGTCATGTATGTCAAATCATTTTTCTGTTATTAGGAATCTAGACTATCTCTAATTCTTCCCCAGATAACACAAGGGCAAACATCTTTCTGCCTCGGTGTTTGTCTACCTATGTCATAATTTCTTTAAAGTGTATTTCTAGAAATTGTTTTACTGGGTTTCCAGAGTGACCATTAAAGCCTCTTTGAACTGTGTTATTACGAACTCATAGGTTAAATAATTCCATTAATCAGTGCCATAGAAATTTTGGTTAACTCACGTTGAGTCGTGAAATTCATAGGAAAAGCTGATGAGCAAATGCTGAGTGAGTGGAGCTGCGTTCTGCGAGGCAGTGGGACTCAGTAAAGTCCTGGTGCTTTCCTCTACTGGAATGATCAGAGGAGGTTTGGGTAGTGTTGGTGCCTCACTCTTCAGATTTCATCTCTGATTTCCACTGGATCATTGGTGGTGATGGTTAATGATGAATGAAGAGGGCATCCACCGTGTTTTATTATGTCTAGGCCTTCCCGTAGCCCTTGGGGCAAGGCTGTTCTTATCCTCATTTTAAAAATGGGGGCTCCTCTGTCATCCGTCCAAAGCCACACAGGAAGGGTGAGCAGGAGACAAGCTCATGCTCTTCCACGATACAATCTCTACAGGTGTGGCCCATACCTCTTCTTTCTTATTATCTTCTGGCTTGAAACAGTCTCGTGCTTATGAGGCACTAAAAATGGACAGGTGCTCACCTCCCTGGAGTTCCCACCTGGAATCTTCTCATTTTTAACCCAGTCCTTTTACTCCTGGACATCAGACCAGATTGGACTTCTAAGCTGTTTGCCCCCAAACACCAGATTTGGTCCTTAAGTCTGAACACATCCTTCAGATTTTCTTATAAGGTACTTGAGGAAGGATTTTAACCTTTTTCTTAGTTTGAACAGGTTGTTTTCCATGAGTAAATGTTTGGAAAATGATAACGATAGGCAGTGGTCACGAAGGAGATCACATGGGTGTTTATGTGAGTGTGGCAGATCATCTCAAGATGTGCTATTGTTCTTCTAATTCAAAGTGTTTTCTTTTTTAATAGTGAAGTTTTTTTTTTTTTAAGAGAGAGAGAAAATCAATTTTATGTATTTTTTCATCTGTCCTCTGCTTCTCTGACACTTAGTTGTGTATGTGGTGCTGGGGTTTGAACCCTGGTCCTTGCATATGCCAGACTAGTGCTCCAACTGCTGAGCCACTGCACCAGCCACTCAAAGTGTTTTCAAGGGATCAACTTCTCAAAGTTTTTACAAAGGGCAATTCCATAGGAAGGAATAGTGCTGCATGATTTCTGTAGAAGTCTAAGTAGAATCGAACACTGTAGCTAATCCCTGTGGGGTAGGCGACATCATCTCAAGGTGTGCATGGTTTCTGTTTTATAGTGAAGGTCTTTTTTCTTCTGAGCGGTTCTTCACAGAGTGCTGTAGTTTGGATCTGAAATGTCCCCCACCAGAGGCCCACGTGTTACAGATTTAGTTTCCAGCCCATGGTGCTGTTGGGAGGTGGTGGAACCGTTAAGAGGTGTAGCAGCTGGGAGGAAGTTAGGTCATTGGATGCATGCATGCCCTTGAAGTGGGTGTTGGGACCCCAGCCTCTCCACTTCTCTTTGCTGCTTCACGGCAGTCAGGAGGTGAGCAGATTGATTGTTCAACCTTGGTTTCTCTGATATGATTGCTACACGCCCAAAGGCAATGCGGCCGAGCAATTGTGGACTGAGTCCTCTGAAACCATGAGCCAAAATAAATCCTCCTTACAAGTTGATGATCTCTGGCATTTTATGACAGTGACAGAAATTTGGCTAACCCAGGGAGAAAAGTATTAGAGTGCCAGTAGTCCATTGTTAGAGGCCACCAACCAGCTATGTGGCCTTGGGCACTTCACTCAGAATTCTGTTGGGACTTGTCTTTATTATCTGGAAATTAATCAGCATTAAACATTCTGTGAATCTCTGAAATACATCTTTGGGAATTTTTTTTACTCTCTAGTCAAAGGTATTCCATAATGAAATAGTTTTAAAATTTATTTTTTAAGAGAATCAATTTTATTTAGTTTTTCATGTGGCTTTCATTGTTCTGACGCTCTGTTGTGTTCGTAGTGCTGGGGTTCAAACCCGCTTCCTTGCATATGCCAGGCAAGCGCTGTAACTGCTGAGCCACCACTCCGGCCCTGGTTTTGTTTTTTTTAAGGCAGTTTCTTAATTTGAATTTTCCTGTCTTATATGAATAAGAATTAATAGAGCTGGGACTTTTAATTCTTGTTTTTAAAAATCATAGTGTTGCTTGATTTTTTTCAAGTGAAAGTATTGTAGGGTTTTTTTTTTTGTTTTTTTTAAAGAAAGAGGGGACAGTGAGAGAGAGAGAGAGAGAGAGAGAGAGAGTGTGAGTGTAGAATTGTCATTTAGTTTTTTATGTGACTTTCATTCCCCCGGACATCTCACTGTGTATGTGGTGCTGGGGTTTGAACCCGCGCACTTGCGCATGCCAGGCAAGCATCGCAACCACCAAGCCACCGCTCCAGCCCTGAAAATATTGTTAAATTGCTTTCAGGTGATAATTTGGGGACCATCTTAAAGAATTCTCAAATTGAATACCACGGAAATATTTGCCTAACTTGCTAAGCTTGTTTTAAATTACCTGGGACTTTCCTCATTAATATATGTGCAGTGTGTAAATTCTAAAAAATTACAAACCATTGGAAAAACTTCCATATTCATGGAATAAAGCCCAGGAGGGCAGAGCCCAGGCCTGCTTGAATGGACCACGGTCCTCAGGTCAGTGCCTTGCAGTCCACAGGTGATTAATAAATGCTGCTTAAGTAAGAGAAGGTGCAGAAAATGTACTTTTAAATGAAGAACACACAAGCAAGTGTTTCTCCTTTTTTGAGAAAGAGATCTTTCTATTCTACATATGGGCTTTAATTTTTTTTTTAAACAGGGAAGATAAGGAAGTAGGAAAGTTTGTTTTTCAGCAGAATTGACCAAATTATATTGTTATATTGTGTGCATATACAAATATGTAACAATGGGTTCCACTGTTATGTATAATTGTAATGCCCCAGTAAAAGAAAAGAAAAAAGAATAGATCAGTTCATTCATTGTCACTTGCCAAAGATTGACTTCATCCTAATGAAAATGGCACAAAAAACCAAAACAAGAAAACCTCAGGGGCACTACAATACGCAGAGTGCCTATACAAGCTGAATAGGTGACCCAAGAAAAAGCAGACAGATTGTGTGTGTGTGTGTGTGTGTGTGTGTGCGCGCGCGCGCACGCGCGTGTGTCTGTCTGTGCCTAGGCATCTGTACAAGGGAAGAGAGCTTGCTGAGACAAGGAGGAATCTGTTCTCACCCAGACTTATGAGTGGTCGGCAGTGTTCAATGAAAGAAGGAAAGAAATATTATGGGGTGGGGAGGAGATTGTGCAGGGGAGAAGAGGGGATCAAAACACCAGGGAAAAGTTCTCATTAGCATTTGTTAACACAAATAATATCAATAGTGGGTGTGAATTTCTCTTAATGTAGGTGATGAATACTGGGGTGTCCATTCTTCCATCCCATTTTTTGTTCCCAGGCAAGGACCTAAGAGGGCACAGGAACTCTGCCTTCTCTCCTCCCCCTCCAGCCTCCTGTGAGCACTCTTCCTTAAGCATGGGCTTCTCCTCTTGTCACTGTCACTGATGTCTGCAGAACCAAAGATGGAAGTAGCCCCGCCCTGGCTGCACAGTCACTTCCCACAAGTGAACCACACGTGATGGCGATGCCTCCACCCAGCTGTGGGCCTGGCAGCTGCACTGGGGGGCCTTGAGGGTGCCTGTCTGGGGGAGGTGATCCAAGCAGCCATATGTCAGTGTACCCCGTTGCATCAGGAGCCCAGGCACAGTGTCTGGTGAGCAGGGCCAGATTCTCCTACAGATGGGCCCTGTTCCCCCCATGGCCCTGCCCTTACATTGTCACCTGCCACCTGGGCAGCTTTTGTGTTTTGTTTTTTTTTTTTTAATCAAACCGGATTCCAGCTTTGAGCACCTCCACCCCCACTTTCTTTTTCTTTTTAAGAACAAAAATGCTTGGCAAGGAATTCTGTCCAGATTGACTGTTTTCCTTTCATGTTAATTCAGCACGTCTAAGAAAAAACTGGAGCGGACTCAGGTGGGAAATTGACAGCTCCGCTCGCACGCCATCCGCTCCTCCCGGTGATGGGTGCAGGCTATCGTGGTTCCTTCGAGTTTTGGCAGGAGCAGAATGTGGGGCTGTTTGAGCTTCGGGTTTATTTGCTGTGAAGCCGGTGACATCTGCTCTGTGACCTGCTGGTCACGGGCATGAGATTTCTCACCCAGCCCTCCCAGGGTGACAGGAGGCAGACTCAGAACCGTGCAGGTTGTGCTGATGTCCCCGCACATGTGAACTCAGTTTCTTCTCCGTGTGCTCCTCGGGTGTGGGGTCGGTGTTAACCGGGACGGCGTTGGGCCCAGTTGCACTGGGCTGGGCAATGCTTATGGAATGCCTCCTCCCTGCTTGTGGATGCTTCTATAGAAGCCAGACTTTGTTCTCCACCTTCCCTCGGGGTGGGGGGTGCCTGTGCGTGGAGCAAGGGGGAGATGGTTGGGAGGGGTAGCTGAGAGCAAGCTGTTCCTTAGCAGCCTGCCTTCTGCTGCGGGTGCTCAATGACTAGCAGAGGCAGCATTTTAAAAAACATAAGATCAGAACCAGAGCTGTGCAGAAGCATCCTGCTTTAGTAAGTTTCCTGGAGCAGGTGGAGGGAAGGCCCTCCTGCCAGGCCTTATTTCACATAAGTCCCGTGGCCCCCTTTGGGCTGTCCTCTTCTGTCTTAGCCTCTAGGCTGCCCTCGTGTGAGGTCAAAGTGGCTGTGCTTTCTGAGAGAAGGAGAGCTCTGGAGACTGGGAGTGTGTTCCAGAGGGGTCTTGGGACACCCCCACAGTGGTTCTGTAGCAAAATGTCTGACACCTCCACATATATGTTGGTGCCATGGGTTTGATTTGTTTACCGGTGACTTCTGAACCTAGTTTCTGTTTTCCCAGGGACCTAGTAATTTTTACAGCCATTAAAGAAAATACCATTTCAGAGTAGTTATGTTGTATTTCCAGGACTGCCATAGCAAACGAATATAAACCTGGTGGCATAAAATGGTAGAAATCTATTCTCTCACAGCGCTGCAGGCTGGAAGTCCTTAATCAACAAATCAGCATGGCTTGTTCCTTTTGGATGCTCTAAAGTGTGAGGGAGAGACAATCCTTGCCTCTCTTAAAGTTTCTGGTGGCCGCTGGTGATCCTTGGCATTCCTTGGCTTGTAGATGTGTATGTCCAGTCTTCTTTGTTCTTTTTTTCCCAGTACTAGAGATAGAACCCAGGAGTGCTCTACCACTGAGCTACACCCTCAATGCTTTTTCTAAATTTTTATTTTGAGATAGTATCTTGCTAAGTTGCTGAGCCTGGCCTCGAATTTGTGATCCTCCTGTTTCAGCCTCCTGAGTTGCTGAGACCTCGAATTTGATTATGCCCACAGAGCCCCCTTCCACACAGGCGCAGCTTCCAGGTAGACGTACCCTTAGAGGGGCTTCCACTTTCAGCCTGGAGCCTTTTTCCGAGATGATCACTTTTTTACTTTTGGTTACTATGGCATAACCCTTGGTTCCATGCTCACGAAACATCCATCAGGTACATGTCTGAGAATGCAAGGTTGGTCAGTGTCTCGCTGTTACAGTTAACAGGGTCATATGAGCTTTTATTTCTGAGGAATCTGGGGCCTCCTGTGGGCAGTTGGCTCTCCTCTGAAGCCTTCTGGATAATCCAGTCCTCGCTCTGATCCTCCTCCTTCTTGGGTGTAATTTGTGCCCACAATGCAAGGTCTTTCTATTCTTGGTACCTGCCTTCTCATTCCATATCCGGTTGGCTTATTCATAGCCTCCCTACTCAGACACATTTTTACAATGCTTTGGAGAAAATCATGGCATGAGCAGAGCAGTCCTAGGTACCTACCCAACTTCCTAAAATGGATTAAAACTGACTTCTTATTATAGTATTCTTTCTTTTATAATACGGTTGCCTTATTCATGTGGTTGCTCTCTTCATCTTGATATTTGTAATGGATTCATGGCCTTTACAGACTCAACTTGTTCCCTGTAACTATAATTAGCTGTCTTTTATATATATTCAAATTGTTACAACTTGGTCTGTGATTATCCTTTTAAATTGGTTCCTATGCTGTATCTACCCAGACTTTTGGGAAGGGTCTTTGCTTTCTTAAAACCTGGTATTGCAAGCCATGTTGGTATTTCCCTGTCCTGAGATATGGAATCAGCAGCTCTCCAAGGAACCATGTCGGATAAAGTCTAACCCGGATCTGGTTGATGTGCTGTGATGGATAGAGGAGCATTGGTTGGGCTATTTTGGTGACTGAGCTAGAAATCATATTCCTTCCCTCCTTCTTGGTATTGGGTATTGAACCCAGGGATGCCCTACTACTGAGCTACACAGGCAGCCTTTTCTATTTTGTTTTGAGACAGTATCTCTCTAACTTGCACATGCTTACCTTGAACTTCTGATGCTCTTGCCTCAGCCTCCCAAGTAGCTGAGATTACAGTGCATCATGCCCAGCTTGTATTTCTTTCTTTTTTTTTTCTAGTTGGTTCAGCGTCATCTTACATAGTGAAGGGATTCATTGATTCACATTCATACCTGCATACATATTGACAGAGGTGCTTAAACCTAATCCTTGTCCAGGATCTCCCCCACTTCTCCTAGTCCCTGATCTCATGACTCCTCGGTAGTTCCCCCAAGTTACAGATATAAACGACCATATACATGTAATTTAAACCTTGAAATTGCTAGATTTATATGCCTTCCTGGGTGCATTTGGGATTCTCATAGGAGTCAACTGTACTCTGCAGTATTGAACACCTCCCCTCTTTTCCCTCTTTCTCTTCCCTTAGTATTTCTTTTTAATACCACAAAGCCACATTGATATTTTAAAACTTAATGCTTGCTTTTCTGATCATTTTTCATTTTGTTCTTAAACTTTTCAGTTTGTTTTCTCTATGAGTTACTAACTTGGAGTTTTTTATCTCCTTTAATTGTACCTCCTCTCTTTTCTTTCATATTTCATTTGTAAGTCTTCCTTGAATGTTTTCTCAATCATTTTACGAATGAAGTAGAAATGCTCAGGTGGTAGACTGTGTACCTGGTATGTATTAGATGCTCTTGGTATTTTCTGTGTGATCCTGGGCAGGTGATTAACCCACCTGAATCCTGGTCTTTGCATGGTGGGCAAGTGAGTCTATTGCAAGGGGTCTGAGGATTAAGCGGGATGTAAGATGCTGAATATCTGAGATGCAGCCAGCACTTTCAAGTGGTGTGGTTGAAGATGTGACTGAGAGGTGGCTGACCAGGTGGCAGCAAGGCTTCTCTGGGATTGCTCCTGGAACAGTGTTGGGGAAGAGCAGAGTCACGATTGGGAGGAGGTTGTCCCAGCCTGGGCCAAGGGAGGGGCATAACCCTCAGGAGTGTGGTGAGGTTGTTGGTGTGAATTTGCAGCCAAATACACCTGAATTTTATTGTTGGAATCCTTTCCACAGAGCTGTAGATGAATTATTTTCTCCTTCTGAGCCTATAAAATGGGAATTTCGGTATAGACATTTGCTTTGAAATTGCCTGAGGCCCATAAAATTTTCCCTTAAGCAGTGCTGTTTTCTTTATGCCTATTGATACACTCTGTTTTGTTTCTTTTCCATTTTCTTGTAAAGCAAAATGGGAATGTGCCTTCTTTGGATAGGTATAAGTTTTGATCAATAATGCATTGCTGTTTAGAAGTAGCGCTCTACCCCGGCTGCCTGTCACAACTGCTCTGCTCATTATTGCGAAATCAATGCCTTTAATTAAATATGCTGGGAAAAGCTTACAAATAGTATTTCTTCTCATTTCCCTAATTGTAGCTAGAAATTTATACTCTTTTTAATTGCTCATACTGACTTATTTCCCTTTTTAAAGAATTAGACTGACAAAACTGATCATAACTAACATTGCAGCTCACTTTGTCTCAGTCCGCATGCTAAGGGCTGTGCATGCATTAGTTAACTAAAGCCTCGCCCTCTCCGCAGCATACACTGTAATCATCCCCATTTAGTAGATGAGACTGATGTGGCCAACAGAGTTGCACAGATGTTGATCCAGGAGCCTGAACCAAACCTTAGGCTCACTGACTCCAAAACTCTATAATCTTAACTGTGAAATTACACTGTTATCCATCTACCATCTGTCCATCCACTCGTTATTTTTATTTATTTTTATGGGCAATGGGGTGTGAATAAAATATTAAAGAAATTCATAGTGTTATAAGGTAAATGTGCCAAGGATGCATCTGATTTTCATGTGATGCTTTGAGAAATTTGTATTTCTTGTTCCTTTATTAAATCTTTGTTGTCAAGGGGCTGGAGCTCTGGCTTGGAGATTACGGTGCTTGCCCAGCATGCGCAAGTACACAGGTTCAAACCCCAGCACCCATGTACACAACTAAGTGTCAGAGCAACAAAAGCCATGTGAAAAACTCAATAAAAATTGATTCTTTCTGTCCCTCTCTCTCTCTCACTGTCCTCTTTAAGAAAAAAAATTCGTTGTTCTCAAAATAATGTTGGACCTTCCTTCCCAGACATAGTGGATTGAATCTGTTGAACGTGTTGGTTTTGGAGGAGACTCCAATGTGATGCTTTGTTTATTTGTGAGGCTTGTTGACATCTTTTCAGAAATACCTAAGGCATTTTGATTAAGACAACCCTTGGAAAACCTCAGGACACCAGTTTTGTGCCTACCAATCCTCAGGAATGACACGGGAGCAGGCGCCTGGTGGTTTGCTATGGGGTTTTTGAGAGGTGCCATCATTGCCAGAGGGAGAGATGATAAAAGACCAGTGGGAGAGATGATGTGTGTTCAGACGGTGGGCAGTTATGGAAGGATTAAAATCATTGCTGACTGTAAGTGGTCTGATGTCCTATGAATCTTTAAATGTGCCTCCAAGAGCTGGGGTCAGAGAGAGCAATTAAAGTAAGTATGGGAGGCCATGGGGTCCCGTTTCTACTTTGACCAGGAAGAGTTTGGAGTTGGGTAGTAGATGCCAGAATATCACCTGGCCTCCAGGGTGTGGGCAACAGTTGGAGGACACAAGACCAGAGATGGTGCCATTCCTTTGTCACCTACATTGTTTCAGCCTTTCCAAAAACCTGCTAACATCTTGAGCCAAGGTTCATCACTGTCATGGGTGGGCCTCTGCCCAAACGTGAGTGGTTTCCTTGCCTCTTTGTGGTTGGAGCCCCTGTTTTAACTTCTCTATTCCCTTCCGGTACTTTGAGGAGGCTCTGCTAGTTCATAGTGCTAAAGGGATAGGAATCCTGCAGCCCTGAAGTGGACAGGACCTGCTTGGGTCCTTTACTGTGTAAAGGCTGGGCCACATGGGCTTAGTCAACTGCCTTGCAAATGAGAGGTCTGGCTGTAGTGGCCTAAAGCAATGTGCAAGCAGGGCCTGGTGACAAAGACCCAGCATGGCCCTGAAGGGAGGAGAGGGCACCCAGAGTGGTGAGAGTCTTCTAGAACAGGGGCAGGGGCTAGAAAGCCAGCTTTGGGGACCTTCCAAGGCAGTATTACAGGTTTCCTATAATTTAGGATGGTTGAGATAGATTTGTGCAAAGAATAGATTTTTTCTAAGACTATGACACTATGAATTGTGTGTGTGTATTATGTGGATTTCTACTATGCATACATATATACACATACAATTATTTATATATATTATACACCATACATACACACACATATATTTATGTATCTGTGAGTTCTACATCTGCATGTTTAGCCAACTATGGATTGAAAATATTTGAAAAAAATGTGTCATGTGCAGACTTTTCTTAGTCCCTAAACAATGCAATAGAATAACTACATAAACAGCATTTACATTGTATTCATTGTTAGAAGTAATCTGGAGATGATTTAAAGTGTAGGGGGAGATGCATAGGTTATATGAATGTACTGTGTTGTTTTATGGGAGGAGGTTTAGCAGCTAAGGATTTAGGGTATCCATGGGGTTCTGGGACTAATCCCCTAGGGATACCAAGGATGACTGTTAGGTGTTTGCTGCTGTTGACATCAACAGATACAGTACCCAGCCAACGGACCAGTGAAGTGAATGACTAATTTGGGCAGGGTTTTCAACCAGATGGTTTTGCACCCATGGGATATTGGGCAGTGTCTTTAAATATTTTTGGTTGTGACATTTGTGAGTTGGGAGGATGGAGCTATTGGCATTTAGTGAGTGGGGGCTGAGATACTGTAAAACATACTGCAATGCCAAGGACAGCCTTCTACCACAAAGCATTATCTAACTCCAGATGTTGAGGATTAAATGTTGAGGGATGGAGTTTAACCTGCAGTAAGTCTAAACTCTGTTGAATAATCCAGTATTTCATTTTCATTATGAGACATTTGAAACATGTCAAACATTTAGAACTAATAAATATTAACTATTTTTCAAAGAAATAAAATATTGCTAGTACATTTATAAGGACACTTTCAAAGCCCCATTGCCTCTCTCCTTCCCCAGAGGCAACCACCTTCCTGCAGGTGGGTTCTTCCTTTCTCGTGTGCGTTTTTGTGTTTTGATTGCACATGTCGGTGTCCGTCCGGCACTATGTTGTACCAACTGAGTCCTCTGTAATGGTGCTCTCCTCTATGTTGCATGCTGTTTTCCCAGAAGTTTGAGCAAAGGCATGAACATAGAACAGTACTCTAAGCGAATACGTTTCCATTTTCTAAATAATTCACATTTCCTTTAGGTGGTGGTCACAAATTTTAAGATCTGTTTAACGTTTTAAACCACTTCAAGGAAAGAGAAGCAAAAGTAAGGGCTTGCAAAATTTAAAAGGTGGCATTTTTCAAATGCAGATACTATTTTCTGTAGTGACCCAGAATTGAGCAAATGAGCGTGTCCTTATGTTTGCTAGAGGCGTTGATGGTACTAAGCCCCCAGTCTCCCCACCACCTGCCCCCTCTGAGTGGCACCTCTCAGCCTCTGTTCCCAACATCCTTGGAAGACATTTCCTCCATCTCTGCATCATTTTTCAGAGCCAGTCAGTTTCTATGGCAACGGTTAGATTGAAAGATGAGTGGAGAGCAGGAGGCAAGGCTCGAGTGAGACTGCCGGGTGGTGTGTGTCCCTGACGTCACCCTCCAGGCGTCTGGATAGGACGATTCTGGCTACTCCCATTCAGGGCTGCTGTCCAGTGCCGCTTTATTAGCAGGGCTGCCAGGGTCTCGATAGCTCTGCAAATTTCCTCATTTCTGCTCCCCCTGGTTCCCCTCCCCGACCCCCATACAATTTTTCTGTTTTGGCTCCAGACTGTCATTAAGAATGCACAGCCTAATCCTGGTATGTTTCGGGATGCTCTTCTGCCCAGTGTTCTGGAAGGGCAGGGAGGCATGGCAGCGTTTCACTTGATGTCGATGGCGCTGTGAAGTCCGTTCTTTCCTCTGCAAGAATACTGACTATGCAGAAATTTATCGAAGCGGATTATTATGAACTAGACTGGTATTATGAAGAATGCTCAGACGGTAATTATGGCCCCTGAAAAATAAGAGCAGGGATATGTAGGAGCATTGTCTCTCCGAGGGGGTTCCTGAAACCTTCCTGGGGAGGCACAGGTGGGGGGGCACTGGAATTAGCACTACTGGCAGGAATGCATGGCTCTGACAGTTTCAAAGGCATGGTGGAGGAGACGGCAGGTGGGTAGGGGTCTTGACAGTGGAGACTCCTTTGCAGTATGTATAGTCATTTGCTTGGAACAGGGAGATTGCTTTGGTGTGCTGGGCTTGTAAGGGGGGGTACTTCTAATGGATTGAATTCCCTGACGTGAGAAATGCGTGTATTATTGATGCATATGTGTATGTGCTGTTAGAGGGGTTAGGGAACCAGAGGCTGAATGGGAGGTGGCTTCTTGGACTGTCAATAACAGGCCTGGAAGAATCTGCCCTTCCTGAGTCTAGACCTGGGGGCCGTTGGGGAGGCTGGAGAAAAAGGCAAAAATAGCTTCCCACTTAGCGGGTGATTCAAATGAATTTTGCTAGTTGGATCCGACAGAGATTGGGGTGGGGAAGTGTTGGGACGGTCAGGGAGACTGGATCCTGTCACTGTCTCAGTTTGTGCAGAGAGGGTGTGGCACATTCCAGAGGAGGCTGCGTGGAGGCCAAGTTGTGTGGCTGGATGGGCCTCAGGAGGTTTCAGGCATAAGGAAAATATAGCACCAGGAGGATCACAGGTAGGGGGTCTCAGCTCCTGTGGTGTTGGGCATCAGCATTGTATATTATATCTGTCATGTTGAGATTTTTCTTGAAAATGACCCTTAAACTGGAAGCCTTTACAAGAGGCACAATTTACAGGTACACTCTTGAGGGTCTATTCCCCAGTGATGATATATTCACAGCCCCATGCAAGCCTTTAATAGGTAAGGTAACTGCTTTTTAATTGAATCAGAAGTTTCAGATTATTCCAACCATGACTACATTTGATTAACCTGAATGATGTAACAGGCTGAGAGCTGGCCTAGTTAGCTCAAGAACTGCAAAATGAGCTCTTATCTGCAGATTTATTTTATTTTATTTTTTTACCTTGACTATGCACTGTAAGAGAGAGGCCAAGAGGTTTTCTCAGGGCATTTATATAAACATGTGAGAAACTTTGCCACTGTCTGCCAGCATTACATGAAGATGTTGTCATGTTGGGTCTGTGTGCATCTTTAAATGTTTTGAGAAATGAGGATGGTGGATAGCTTCTGGGTCTTGAGAGGAAAGGGTAAATGTTTTTTTTTTTTTTTTTTGAGGGGGGTTGTTAATTCTTGAAACAAGTTCCCAAGAGGCGATTATAACTGCAAAAGGCAGGTACAGAGATGTTTCTTTCTGGAAGCCGTCATTGACCCCTTCTGCTTTCTTTGATGATTTGTGGCTCATTGAACCTTCCATTAATTTTTAAAGTAAGTGATTAGATATATCCTCAATGTTCCATTGGATTAAGGAGCATTGGTTCCAGTGGAATGCCTGTCACTTGACCTGTGGCTGAGTTAGGTGTGGCCCTGACTCCTGCTGAAATGGAGGAAGGTTTCTTAAAATCTGGAACCAGGACTACACAGTCACCTTTACTCACTCAGATGAAGCCAGTTACTCGCCAGTCAGTCTGGAAGGTGAGATGAGGCCTGCTCTTTGCTGGGTGTCCGTCAGAAGGATTTTCTTACCTGGAGTTCCTCAGTGGCATCTGTTGGCCGTGAGGTACCCTGACCTCTCTTTTTCCAAGAGCAAAGAAAAACGGGAGACAGCTCATCCACCCAAGGATTAATAGATATCGATTGCTGTTACTGTCTAAATGTGTGTTGAACAAAATTCTTGCCCTGCAGCTCCATCCCATTATTGAATGAGGGGCAGAGGATTGTTGGAACAGAATTTACAGGGAAAACTCACATGTTCATAATCCCATTTCAGGATAGGTAGCAAAACAGGATAAAAGGAACTGGGAGCCAGAAATTACTTGGTTTTGGAAACCCCCCAAAGGGGGATTTCGTGTGTATATTAATTTTGTGGTTTTTTGTTTGTATATTTCTAATTAGTTGGGTTCTTTCCTGATTTTAGGCAGTGTTCTAGAAGTAATATCTGCCCTTGTTTATTTGGCAAAATTGCAAATAGTAGACACAAGGCATTGCTTTGAATACCTTATTTGGCATTTGAATCACAACTGAGGAAACTTATAGGGAACTCAATATGGAGGGAAATTTCTGAGAAACTTTACATTTTCATTACAAAAGGCAAATGTTTTGAAAACAATGCAAACTCATTTATTTCAGAGTTACTGACTCATACTTAAATTGCAATGTTAGCATTGAAAATAATGTGTATGGATAGAATAGAGACTGCAGGACAACTAGGACCTGTCTTTAAAAGTTGGAATTAAGAGATAGATGCTGTTCTCTTTTACCTTTGAGGTCCCAGGAAACTTCATCCCTTTTATCAATTTTAGTTGTGGTGGTCTTGCACCTGCCTCTGCCTCCGCATCCCACAGGAAGACTAACAGGAGGCATGGGGCAGGGGCTTAAAATAGTAAGAAATGGAGGCAGCTGATTGCTCGGTACCTTAAAGTAATGTTTAGATTCAAAGTGGCTAGCCTTCCACACAGTACATATAGCAGTAACCTCTGCATGCATGATTTGTTTAAACTTGGTGGTCACACATTCTTAGTTACTTATATTGGATGTGTCCCATTTCCAGAGCAAGACCTTTAAAACGTGTTAGATCATTGAACATCATCCACTTAAAAAAAATCAGATCCTGAGACTCCCTTTAGACTGGGAGAGGCCTTAAGAAATCTGAATGGTTTGGGTGACTCTTTACATCAGATTTGTCTGGGAAACTGCTAGTCAGTGGAGCACAGCCCCAGCACCAGGGTCTGGAAGATAATTCTTTAAAGCAGTTGCAGAATCTTACATCAGCTACTTTGGACACTGAAAAGAATAAGTGTTGCAGATGTAAGAGTGGAGGCCTTTTTAATTTTCCAAAGGCTTGGGTTCAAGTGCATGTTCTTAAAGAATCAGAGAGCCTTTTTGTAGTTATTCTAGGAGAATGTAGGATGGTGGAAAGAACACCAGTCTGGAGTTGGCATTTGAAGCCTGTTCTACACTTTGCGTGGCCACTTGGTTTGGCGCCTCCTGAGACCTCTATGAGCCTCTCTCAACCCAGCTTCCCCCTCTGGAAAATGGGAATAATTACGTTGGTTGGAGCCTTTGGGAAGAGAAGAAATTGTGTACACAAAGTGAAAGCTCTATTTTAAGGCATGGGGAACCAACCGGGCCGGTGCTTAATTTTATTTCTCAGAAATAGTGCCAATTATTCTTTTTAACAAAAATTCCCTTTGAAAAGGGAAATGAGTTTTCTGGCAAGGTACAATGTTGTGACTACCTGATCCTTGTGACAGTTACTTTTATAATCAGACCTGTTCTCTGTCCACACTTGACCTGACCCTTTCTATCGTGTTATAGATTCAAGTGTCAGGGCACAAGAGGCGGTCTAGTTTACAGTGATTTTGCCAAGGAGGGATCTCAGGTGGGTTGCTATAAAGCTTGTTCTGATGATTTCTCATCCTGTAACGACAGTCCATGACCACAGGCAAGGCCATCATGGGTTGTACACTTGATTTCAATGACTTCTAGAATGCCACCCCAAGATGGGGGTGGCTGACTCCCGAGTGAAATTTTGTTAAAGTCATTTTAAGCATAATTTGAAAAGCTGTTTCTAGGGTTTTAAGGTGATTTTTCTAATTTTCCTGCACTTTGTTTCTCTAAGCGTCCCACAGTGGAAACAGACCTCCATTTCTTTGTCTTCTGTGTATCATGTGATGTACCTTTGGAGGCAGAGGTTAACTTTTAACTTTTCCAGACACTGTATTCTTGAATGGCTGGTTAAGTGGCTTTTTTTTTTTTAAAGAATGAAATATAAACAGTTTTAAAATGAAACTGTTTTAGAAGCTTTTATTGCCTCCCTGCCTAGAGATAATGTCCTCCGCCAGTCTTAGAAGCTAAGGACTATGGGATTGACGAGGGGCAAAGGGAGCCCAGAACCCAGATGTTCGGGGCTTTGCAGTTGTTTTTATTTATTGAAATGACGTAAGCAGAATCCTTGGGAAAATGACTCTCCATGATGGGCCAGCCCTGCTCTGTGGTAGCATGGGAGTGTGTGAGGGAAGCACAGGGAGCATGGGGCAGCTGGTGGAGTAAAGAGGAGAGAAGGATGTGTCAATGTAGATAAATGGATAACTAAAAAGTGGGAGAGGAGGAGAAAAAATTATTACCAGCACTTGAAAGCCAACTAATAAACGCAGAGTTCTTGCAATGAGAAATTCACCATTTGCCATTCATCCTAAACTGTTTCAGCCAAGAATTTTCAAAACTGGTGGTCTCAAAGTATGTCACCACCAGATACATTTTTTTAACTACAGAGGGGAAAACTAGGAAGCTTAGCAGACATCATCTGAACCAAGTGGTCCCAGTAAACACTGGCAGGAATGGGACTGACCCCAGTGGGTACCTCGTGGTAATATGTGCCCCAGAGAAGGTGTACCTCTTCTGTGGGGTTTTACTGAAAGCTCATAAACCCAGTCTATCATAAGAAAACACCAGGTCAACCCAAAGTGAGGGACAGTCTACCAGTGGCCTGTATGTTCAGAAACGTCACTGCCCTGAAACAGATCCAGAAATGGTCCCAGATTCAAGAAGCTAACACAATGTTGAATTCTTTTGCCATAAAGGATATTGTTGGGACAACTGAAGAAAGTCTTGTAAGGTGTGAGGATTAGGCCTTGTTTCAGTGCAGAAAGAAAGGGAGACAGATGTGGTAAAATGTTAATATTTGAGGTATCTGGATGAGAGATAGCTAGGAATTTTTGTACTTTTCTTGCAATATTTCTGTAAATCTCAGCTATAGCCAAATAAATGCAAAATATTCATTTTCAGTTTTGGTGGAGGTATACAGGTGTTCATGGTAATATTCTTTATTCCATATATTTAAACATTTTCATAATTAAAAGTTGGGGACAAAATTTTAAACACCATGTCCTAAATCATAATTGTTTTAGATAAATGGATGGATGGGTGGGTGGAAAGAAATTTGGATATCATTTGTTAAGAATACCCTCAATTTGGGGCTGGAGCAGTGGCTCAGCAGTTAGAGCACTTGCTGGGCATGCTTAAGGGCTCGGGTTCAAACTGCAGCACCACATACACAATTAAGTGTCAGAGAAACAAAGGCCAGATGAAAAAAATTTAAAAAATGATTCATTCTTTCTCTCCCTCTCTCTTATAAAAAGGAATACCCTCAATTTGAATTAAAAGAGGAGTATAAACAACATGATTATGAGTAAAATCCCTTGAGGGAGTATTTTCAAATGTGTAAAATCAGCCTTTTTTCCCCCCATTTATTTGGTTTGTGACCCAGCATGGCATCCTGTAGACACCAGAGTCAATCTGCTACCTGCTGAATGAATCATGCACAGGTGGAAATTTCTCCCTCCCATCCTTTAAGAGTTTGGAAAAACCGATTCTCTCATTTGGAAGACCTAATTCACAATATCACCATCTTTTGAATTTAATTAACAAGGCCAATTCAATAGCATTTGTTGAAATTCAAGAATTTCTTCTTACTGAGTATATGCTTTAAAATAAACCTTGGGACTGGGGCAGTGGCTCAGTGGTTACAGTGCTTGCCTGGCATGCATGAGGACCCAGGTTCAAACCCCAGCACTACAGACAGATTTAAGTGTCCAAGCAACAAAATCTTGATGAAAAACTAAATAAAATCAATTCTCCTACCTTAAAAAGTAGATAAATAAACCTTGTATTTAAATCTTGTACACTTTACCAAAACATGGTTTTGAGTTCTCTCTCAATTTCTACTATGCTTCCTTTTCCCCCCCTCCCCATGAAGACCACATCTTTAACATGGTAAAATGTAGCAGTCATTTTCAGGTTCTAAAAATTTAATCAGAGAATGTATATATACCCAGATTTTATTTCAGATAGGCTTTAATTTTAGATAAAATGTTTATTATCTTCTGATTTTCTGTCTAGAGGGACTTGTATATGATCCTATAGAGGTGTAACAATTTAATTTAATGGATGTTTTTGGCTACCTAAGCAGAATCCTCAGCCCTAAGGATTCCAGGCTGAATGAGACAGTCCATGACCTTGTACAGAGAATTCTTTTTGATGATCATTTCTCTGCTAAAATCTTCCTTTTTGATTACCTGGCAGAGGTAAATTGCCAGAGAGGTAGAATGGGTCTCTGGGTGTCATTTTGGGGAACTGTCTCATGTAGCTGGGAGATGGCTGAAGCCCATAGATTACAGAATGAGCTGTGACACTCTGAGATGTCAGCACTGGGGCCACCTTCCAGAGGCGCAGTAAAATCAGGCAGTAAGGAGAAAGTGGTTTCAAGATACACAAACAGTGGATTCCTTTCTCAGGTCACATTGCAAACTGTTAGGTTTTTTATATTTCTCTTGTCTTGTTCTAGCAGTTGGCAAGGATCTTATGAATTTTTGGAAACAGATTTAGTGAGAATGAGATTTATAAAATGGAGGCTAATAAAGAGAAAATATGTTTCTGCTAAGGAAGGACTAGGGTGAATTAAGTTTCAAGAAGGTAGCGGTTCCCGCACTGTTTCCCTTTTTGCTAGAAATCAGAAGGTTCTCTTCCTCCCCCTGTTCGGTGATGTCAGCAGGCTGTTGTCACAGGAAGACTTGTCTCAGATCCTCAAGCACACCCACAGGAAATCTCTGATCTGAGGCCTGTTGGGCAATCCTTCACCAAGGACAACTCCTCGGCAAGCACCCCACCTTTAGACAGGTGTACCTACTATGACGTGGTTGGTATTTTCCTGTTCAGTTGCTATGAAACTTCCAGGAAGCTACCATTCTTGTTGCTCCCAGGGGGGAGAAAACACAGGGAGAAGAATCTAGAGGCAGAGAACTTGCCAAGTTCCTGTACTTGCCTGGCCAGCTCCCCTCTGAGTCCTGGGCACCTGGCAAGGTCGCTTTCGTGGTAGGCAGAGCATTCCCATTCCAACAGGTGTTTCGCCCTGCCCTGCCCCTCCTCCAGGCTTGTGGGAGCCACCCACTTCTGAGTCCTCTCCTGGTGATGCACACCCCTCCATTCCAGCTGAGCCAGGGCATGTCGACTGCCTGGGACGGGGCCCAGCCTATGCCCCTTGGGCCTGGGCCCCAATGGCTCCTTCGGGCAGGCACCCAAGAGTCTCCCCAAGGGTGGCCCCTTAGGGTGATGTTTCTGCTTTGGGACAACGTCAGCAATGTCCCTGAGAGATGCAGGAGGGGAAGAGGAATGTTTTGAATATGATTGCCAGGATGAAGAGAGGAAGCCCACCTATGAGCGGCAGTACAGCCTGGACAGCTTGGAGGAGGGTAAATTCTGTGCCTTGCTCATATTTGATTCTTTCTCTGTTCTGATTCTATTACATGCTTGTATATTTTTTTAGTTTGAGTTATTAAAGTGCACAGATATGCGAACAGCTTGATGCCCATGGTAGGACCCCCACCCAGAGAAGCCACTTCTGTAGCTCCCTAGGATGTCCCCATTCCCCTTTCTAGTTGACCCCCTGCCTCCTCAGCAGCCATTGTTAAGAGTTCTGTCACCTAGGGTTTGCTTTGGCACTTCCTGATCTATGTAAGTGGAATCAAACAATGTGTGTTGTTCTGTGTCTGGCTTCCATAGCTTAACTAAGGTCTTTGGTCCTTGAAATTCACCCATGCTACAGGTCCGTCATCCTTGTTTTTTTCCTTCATGGCATTATAGCACTCTGTTTTTAAGAGTTTCCGTTGTTTTATTGCGAGGGTTTTAATAAGTTAATGGACAAGAAAATCAGTCATTATTAAACAAATAATATTTAATATACACTGCCAGCAGTGTTTATTTTTTTAAAAAATGATTAATCACTGATTCAAAATAGGGATTTTTTTTTAAACTTAGAAATAATTAAAACAGAAAAGCCCAAGTACTGATGTTGAAACCCCCACTGCCTGGCTCTGTTGGAGCGACACCTCTTTGCAGGGAGGAGGAGGGTGCTAAGTCCAGATAGGCCACATGCTGGAGTGACTTTCCTGGTCAGGCTTCTGGGGCTTTCCCCACAGACTCGAGAAAGGGGCTTTTGGGAGTGGAGCAGTTGAGTAAACAGCGACAGGGATTTCCTTTAGGATTCTTGAGGAACACTGGTCAAAAAACCTTACCAATATTTTGCCTCAGGATGGTGTATTTTCATGTCTTAGGATAACTTTCATTTTCAAAATTATTTATAACCAGCCACATGGTGAAAGCTTTTTTTTTTTCTTTTTTTAAGTTTACTAGTTTACTGTCCTAAAAATATCATTAGCGCTTCACCTCCAGGACAGTAAAGCGTATTTCATTGGAGAAAGGAAGAAGAGTGGGTCAAGCCAGAGGAGAGCAATGGACTCAGTTTTGAGACCTGGAGTTTGGCAGGTGCTTCACCTGCCCTTTCATGGAGGAGATGGTGGAGGGGAACAGAACGACAGGCTGATGGAGACCAAAGGTTAAGGAGGAAAGCATTTGTTGGGCCCCTGGAAGTGATCAAAAGAAAAGTGCCCATCGTCTCTTGTAGAACTAGGGCCAGCTCAGATTTAACTGGTTTACTTCAGATCCTTTAAAGCCATGTGGTCCACATAGGACCTGCACCTGTCTCACCCTGGGAGCTTGTTAGAAATGTAGACTCTCAGGCCCTACCCCCGACCTTGAATTTGCATGCACATGAAAGTACAAGATGGGCTTCTACCTTCAAGCATAGTAAGATGCTTTTTAAAACCAGTCATTGAACCCTGATTCTAAATTAAAGGCCACTCAGGGTTCTGGAGCAGCGTCATATACCTAATCAAGAGAAGGAAAAAAATTATATTGCTAAACTGGGAACTGGGTGGTAGTAATGATAGTGAATGTTTATGTGCACTTTCTCTGTGCCAGGCACCATGTTAAACATTTTATGTGGATTCATGTACTGAATTCTTAAAATAACCATATTGTAATTTCCATTTTAGAGGTTTATAGGAGGAAAGCTAAATAACTCATCCAAAGTCACATGGCTAGTTAGTGGCTCCAGCCTATGTGGAATGGCTTTGGAGCAATGTGCTCTTAACCACGGTGCCAGCTAGCACTGTTCAAACTGGGATAGGGGGAGGTAGGGTGCCCTTGGTCAGCTAAGTCACCATCTTCTAGGAGCTTTTTAGCAATGCACATTCTTGGGACTTACTCCAGATCTACAGCATCAGAAACTTTGGGGTGGGGCCTGCAATCTGAGTTTTAACACACCCTCTGGATGATTCCAGTGTACATTGTCCTGTGCTTGTCCACATCTCATGGATACCATGTGTCTCATTGTCATAGAGTTCAAGGAAGAAACCTGCTGTGTTGTACTCTGTGATGAGGCTCAGAAAGTACAACTGGGAAGGTTTGGTTACATGGTCAGTTTTGCTGGAAGCCCAGTTTGCATATCAAAGCAATCTGGGCAGGACCCTATTTTTCTGTTACAGTTATACTACCCTTGTCTTTTTTTTTTTTTTTAAAGGAAGAGTAAAGGAGTAGGATTTATTTAAGGAAGGAGAGCAGAAGAGACTCCATAAGGCGGAGGGGTACCTGGAAGCAGGACACCGTCTGATCCACACTAGGCCAGGGGTTATGTTGTTACTACCCTTGTCTTGAGTAGAAAAAGCACACACAGCAATGTGGCCCCTGAGGTGGTTTCCTTCCCTTTCTACTCATCTGAATGAGGTGTTTTGCTTTTTTGTTTGTTTGTTTTGATTTTTCTTTTTTGAGAGAGAGAATCCATTTTGTCTATTTTTTCATCTGGCCTTTGTTTCTCCAACACTTAGTTGTGTGTGCGGTGCTGCGGTTTGTACCCGGATCCTCACACATGCCAGGCAAGTGTTCTACTGCTGAGCCACTGCTTTTGTTTGAAGACTGGAGGACACAACTAGTACTTAAGTTGCTCTGATAGCTGTGGATATAGGATGCACTTGATGTTCTCTCCCTCGCACTGTTTGGGGTGCTGGGCACTTGCTGACATCACCATTTAATCTTACAAACAGATGTTGAGGTAAATATTATTCCCACTTGCCAATCAAAACCCTGGAGGCTCAGCTTGGTTGGTCTTGTCCAGGATTCCCAGCTGTACACATAGAGCAGGGCCTGATTCTGCCTTGGGGTCCTTCTTCCACAAACCCAGGCTGTTGCTCTTAGAGTTCCAGACCCTTGTAGGCCCTTCCCTCTTCTCATCTCATTTAATCCTGACCCACCAGCTACAAGGCTGTGCTCTACCTGGGGAGAGGACACAGTACGGCTCTGTGACTTCTGGTCTTTGGTTGTGCCTGGAGGAGGCTTTGTTGCTTTCCCAGTCCACTCTCCTTGGGGTGAGATTCGTAGGGTGACCTGTGTAAATGAAGCGGTGGGTCACACCCACTCTGTGCCCCAGCAGCAGCACTGGAGGACGTCTATGGGTGCAGCGTGAAGTTTGTGATTCATTGCCTGGCAGATCTCCGTTGCCTTCTCAGGAGAAGCCTGAAGAAGCCTGGTATCCTTGTTTCTTCTCACCTGGGCATGTCCAAGGCGGCTGCCCGATTGCTAGATGATTTGCTGAATTTTTGGTAGGTGTCCTCCAGAACTGCCCAGGAGGTGGTAGGATCTGAAAATAGCATGTGGAATGGTCGGGAATATACCAAGTGCTCAGCTGGTTTAGTTTTCTGCGACTGCAGCATGGAGGAGAGAATGCATCCCACTCTCTGTCCATAGGGTGGCTGCCAACATACAGGGGTGGGCATTAGTCTTCTGCATGAAGGGCGGTTTTCCGATACTGAGCACTAACCAGAGGTTATAATCTAGACAAACAAGAGATGACAAGAAATGCCGGCTGGTGCTGGGAACCCAGAGCCTGGTGGAGGCCTTGGGCCAGCCTCCCTGCTGGCTGTTCAAGGTGAACCCTCAGAAGCAGCACAAGTAGATCACCTTCATCCAGTTTAAGGGTTATTCCTGGGCTGCAGGGGGAAGGGCTGGTTCCCGTGGGGAAGGATTTCTGTGCTGTCCCTGAAAGTGGTCGTAATACTTCAAGTCCCTGCAGGCTGCAGAATGGGATTGTCAGCCCAGAGAAGGGGCCTGAGGCCTGGTTCCTTGTTAACGTGTGACACTGGAGGATGCTGTGCAGGGCTTCCTATAGGGCTATGGATAAGGAAAGAGCTGACCCTGTTTATCAGGACCAACTGCAGCACGATATGAAGGTCTCTTTGCATATGGTTTTCACTGTCCTGGTCTCCATTGAGGGCTTGGCCCTCCATTTCCATGGCTACCTACACAGTCCTCCTGTGATATCAGTCACTACTTGGTTCTCCTACTGGAATGGGAGGGATGAGCATCACCTCAAAGCTGGCCCTGGGCAGAGCTCACTCATGATCTCTGTATTTCAGGGTCCCTTTGCTGGGCCTGTCTTCTGTCCCCCTGAGCTTCCCAGCAGCAGCGTTTCTCACCTGGCACTTCCTGCTTGCTTCTCTTTTCTGTGCTAGTGTATACAGGTGTGTCCTACCTTCTCAACTAGGTCAAGAATTCCTTGAGGGTAGGATTCATTTATTTACTCAAAAGATAGCGATTAAGAGCTGTAGCTTGGGGGTCAAACTGATCAGGCCCTCCCATAATAGCTCTGAGACCATGGGAAGGTGTCTAAAATGGGACAATAGCCATGTTTTTCTCACAGGACAACATAAACGTAAAGGAGACAATATGCATATGATAGTTAGCTAAGAGCAAGCACATGGTGAGTGCTCAGGGTGAGCCACTTGGCTGTCACCTTGTTAAATGTCTTGGTGATAAATGGCCACCACTGGTCAATGGGTGTTCTGATCTGGGGCAGGATGGATGATTATAGAATCCAGCAAACCTGGAAGTCCACAATTAGTCCCATCTGTCCTTAGACTAGCCACTTGGCCTCTGTTTTGTTAAATGGGGTTCATGCTTGTGTGGTGGGGTTGTTCTAGGTTTAAGTGAAATAGTACTTGTAAAATGGCCAGGACAGCATTGATGTAGATATTCAGTAATAGGCCTTTCCTTTATTCCTTTCTGCCTCTTGGACAGCTGGCTTTGGTATCCTGATCTCAGTTGCTGAGGCTAAGGAAAGTGAGCCAGTGAAAGGGTCCCACTACAGCTTCAGTTAATAATGGCACTCAAAAGCTGTAAATCGAAGCCACAGTTGTGCCATGTTGGTCTCCACTCTTGGCATGTGGTACCTTACTCCTGCCTCCCAATGTAAGGACAGATCACCACAAAAATGTGGGTGATGGCTGTATAGACACCTGTTTGGATGGGTCTGGCTCTGGCCTGGCCTCTCCCTGCATCACTGCCCCAGAGACTTTTGGTACATTCATCTGGAAGCCTGGCAAGGCAAAGCTACCTGGGCAGCAACAGGGCAGGGGGCGGGGGGATACTGGTGGTAGCATTCTCCTGGCTGCTAATACCATAGATGCTTAGGGAGGCATCCTGTGATGCATTCTTCTTAGCAACTTCCTGTCTCTTTGTCTGTTTGTGTCACATTGGACTTGAGCTTGATTGTCCCTTTCTGGTTGGCTTCTTTTTTGTAGGAAGCCTTGGGGCACAGGACATGCTCATCTTGTTCATATGGGTTAGCAATATGGGATGTATCCAAGGGCTTTTGTGTTTCCACCCCTCTCTGGAGTGTTGGTTAGAAATGAGCTGTTTTCTGCAGGTAAAGCAGACACCTACCCCCAACTTTCCTCTTTTTTTCTTTCTTTCTTTCTTTTTTTTTTTTGGAGCATGAGCTATGTCTTGTTCAAAACGAATATCTGTGCTGGTTCCTTAGTGGAGGATTTGTTATTGCTAAACAGTTTGTCTGACAGCAGTGTTGTGTCCCAAGCAAGCTTTCGTGAGGGACTGAGGTCATAAAAGAATGTTTTTATGTTGTCATGGGGAAGTGGCTGGAATATGGTATTGTTTAGGCATGCTTCTTTGCATGTTATTTGGTTAAAGTATAGAAATATTATTGACGCACCATAAAACTCACCCATTTTAACTGGGCAGTTCAGTTACTTGGGAGGCTAACGCAGGAGGATCTCAAGTTCAAGGCTAGCTTGGGCAATTTAACAATAATGTATCCAAAAATAAAATTTACAGGAAAAGGTCTGGGGCTTAGCTCAATGGTAGAGCATTCCTGGGTTTAATCCCTAGTTGTTGTTGTTGTTGTTTTAAGTGCTTTGCCAAATCAGCCTGGTGGATTTCACAAGGCAGCAGAACAGCTAGAATAGCCCAGACTTGGAGAATTGGATAGGTACTTTATTCTTGCTGGGTCATGGGAAGAACAGGAAGTTCCTGGATGGAGAAGTAGGAGGACAGTCCCTACAGAAGGAAGTAGCAGGCACACCAGTGCCAGCCCAGAGGCCTGAGGGCGTGGCTGGGCTGTGATGGAGAGTGGGCATGAGGGTTGGTGAGGATATGGCAGAGCTGGGGGAAATTTGAAAGCAGAACTGGAACTAGTTAAATTCAAAAGCATTTAGACAGGACTTTAAAGGACATCTGTTTTATAATGCGTGGAAACTTGGCATGAATGGTGACTCATTTAGGGTTTTATGGGAAGCTCTTCAGCTGTGGCTCTCAGGTTCTGAACCTGTGAACAGGGCAAGAGAGTATTAAGCTTCCTTCCTGGAGGTTCCAGGGCCATATGGAATGATGCTTTTTTTGTGCCGACAATCGCTTCTGCTGGTCAGAAAAAGGGCTCACCCTCTGACTTGTGGACCACTCTTTTTTCTAATACCTGATTACCAGCTCTACCTGGACTGGGCATATTAGAAATCGTAAGAACATATGTGTATTTTGAAAGTTTATTCCATATGCATGTGGTTTGTATAATAAAAATTATAGAAAATAAAATTTGATTTTCAAAAAAAAAATTCTGGATACAGATGATTGAAGAAAAAATTATGAGCCAGAAATTGGTCTCTAAAAAATCAAGGTGAAAAATCCTCTTTTAATTAAAGAAATGACCTGTAAGTAAAACAGAACACAAACAACCCCAAGTATAAGTAAATGGATAGTCAGGAATATTTGTGGCTGTGGCTGCTTGGTCTTTGAGTTAGAAGGTCAGGGAGTTTTTAAAGTTTTACACACACACACACACACACACACACATGTGCACATTTATGTATGGATGTGTACAGTACTCACTTAAAAATAGATGTAGATGTATCATACTGATATTAATGGGAGAAATGTTTTCAGAATTAGCTATTTGCTTCTCCCACCAGAATAAATGAGGAGTGAGGCCTTGTGATTTCTTAAAGACCGTTGGTAAGGCTGAAACATGGAGGGGACTTATCAAGCCTGTTAATGTGGCATGTGCTGTGAGGTTGCTTAGAGAGAGTAGGTGTGAATGGAGCTGTGAGGCTCCTCATCATCCACCCCACTGGCTAGGCTCTGGGTTCTGCCCCGAGTGGGTCTTAGCTCTTGCTGCTGCAGAGCTCCCCACAGCCTCTGCCCCTGCCAGAGGGCTCATTTGGAAGCCCATGTCAGTGTGAAGATCAGAAGCCCAGAGTCTCCCCATCACTGCTCTTTTCATCCCTTGTGTCTGCACCAGGGCCTTCAATCTCCATCATGCTAAAACTTCCTGCTGGCCAGGTCTCTTGGCATTAATCAGGGACTTGTTTCTATGGGGCCTGCACACACAGGTATTTGAGATTTGGGTTTTTTATTTTTTATTTTTTTTTGGCTGTCATCTCAAGCTAGTGAGTGGGAGCTGGGAAATGGATGCCAACAACATTTATTCTCATACTCATTTGGGGCATGATTTAATTTGCATCCAAGTTGCACTACTGATTTTCAGACTAAAGTGCCCCTCAGACTTGTGCCACCCAACCCTGTTAGTTAGCTGTGACAACCCAATCACACATCTCCCTCGCTTTGGTCAACCAGCCCAGTCCTACTCAATCCAGCTGGCCTTGTGATTACTTCCCCTCTCTACTTTCCTCAGAATGAGCACTTGATTCTCACCTCATATCAAAGTGGATTCTCTCAAATTAAAGGTTGCCCCATTGGCACCAGTGGGTGGTGGTGGTAGAGGCTTCCTGCCACTGTGGGTTGTGGTGAGCCTGGTGCCTGGCAGGTCATTTCACAGTAAAATACTGTCCTGATGCCCTTGGTTTCACTAGGCAGCCCCATCTTGCTTCTGACATTCTATCTCGTGTGCCCATCTCAAAGAGGGATACCAGACCCAGGAAGTAGATTGCTCTTGTCCCCTTTGTCCAGTGAGAGGTGCAGATCCTATTCTTTGTGATTTGCCCTCTGCTTTGTCTCAAGGAAACAGCCCACTTCTCTCTGTCCAGGACCTCCCTGGATTCATCCAGCAGCCTGGACACCCATCATTCCAAATTGCCTTGCATCCCTCACCCATTGCTCCACACTGAAACCACCATGTTTTCTAAACTACAAGCTTCACGTCAAACACTTTCCCTTTGAAAAATGGGGCAGTGGGTTTCCGTTGTCCTGTGATAAAAGTCCAAGCTCTGTAAAGGGCTTGCCAGGCTTTGAATCCCTAGACACCTCTCCCTGGCTGCCCTGTTTCCCTCACACCCCAGGAGGGCAGGTGTCCTGTCTCATTGGGCACAGAGCCTAGTGCATGCTAAGGGATGCCAGTCAGTGTTAGTTCACTAGTACTAGAGGTTCGATAAGTGTATTGTGTATCTATTTGATGAGCTAGGCAGGATACATTAGCTTCTTTTTCTAGGATTTGGACCGTAATGTTCTTGTATTAAGTTATTATGGAGTTTTATGGCTGCTCCTTTACCTTTTTTATTTATTTTTTTCTTACATATCTTTTGGGGTGGAAGTGAATTTATTAGTGCTCCCTTGGTCAGAATTGGAGCTTCCATTTGAAATACAATTCCTGCAGACAGAGAAGCTTGGCCATGGTTTATTATAGATTTAGTGTCTAGAAAGTCGGTACTTGAAAAGCAGAGGCCGTACTTATGTTACAGTCTAATGGCATGGTTTGTTATTTTCCCAGTCTCATTGGTCCCAGCCCTGCCCCTTCACTTCTTGGAAGAGGAAACCCAAGACCCAGCCATTAAGAGGCCTGCCCGGGCCTCATGGCCTTTGTCTCCTGTGAAAACCTACGCCTCCAAAGTCAGGGCTCTTCTTTGCCACCATACCGTAAAGAGCTTCTTGCTGCATTTGCACACATCCTGAACACCTCGACTTGTTCTAGCCTGAGCCTTGCTCTTCTGTCCTTTTTGGCTTTCTGTTCTAGTCCAGGAGCCAGACTGGTGTAGGGTTAGTCCCTGCACTGCAGCCCCATTCTCTGTGACCCAAGTTGGGTACCTAATGTGTGCTCTAGACATTTCAGAGCCTTGGCCTTGTCATCTGTGGAGTCGTCGCTGTAGCAGCACCTGCCCTGCAGGGTTGCTGTGAAGGTTCAATGAAAGAGAATATCACATCCCAAGACCCAGTGCAGGGCAGCATAGGTGTTAGCTGCTGCCCCTACTGGGACTTTGTTCCATTTAGAAATTGCTAGCTGTGCGGCTTTGGGCAAGTTATTTATTCTCTCCGGGTCTTAGTTTCCCACTTATAAAACGGTGTTAGTGTAAGTGCCCAACCCAAGGTATTGCTCAGAGGATTACAAGAGATAATCCACATGGAGCGTTATGAATGTCCTTGGCCATAAGACGTGTGCTCAGTAGGTTCTGCTCAGATGATGCATAGCCTGAGAATTCTGAGTTGAGCCATATATGGCGCAGAATAGAAAGGTAGCAAACATCACACTGCATCCACTAAGGTATATGTTTGTTATCTGTCAATTAAAAAAATAAAAGTTCTATTGGTGATGGTATACATTTCTCTTAAAAGTAAGCTCGGAAACTATCTTGAAACCTTAAATTGTGGCTAACAATATATTTCATGAAAAATATTTTAAGTAATTCCCACCCACCCCTGGGTATTACAGAATTTAAAAGAGAATTAAAATGTGTGATCCTATCCAATGTCAATTTTTTGTGACTTTCCTTAATTTTTTTGTGTACTCTTAATTTATACATTCCTCCCCTCCCAAGTTGGGTTACTATGTATTTTTAAACCATAACTGGAATAATAGCATACTTCCTTGACTTAGAATAGGCAGTAATTTTTCATGTATACTTCTGACTTGTGCAGTTAGGCTCAATCAAAGGTCCTGGAACTTATGGGCCAGCTGCAGCTGTGCCCTCTCAGGTGTGAAGGGGCACAGCCTCCTTTCACTATGTGAGTGAAAAAGTGATACTAGAAAGACCATTGGTGTAGCTATGCATTTTATGGGGTTCAATTGCCAAGGTATTTTATAACGTTTTGAAATTAGTTTTATAAAAGGGAAACACAAGGGGTCCTTGTGATGATGGATATATAATTCTGCAGGGGATGAAGACTGCACAGAGCTTCATTACATCTGATCAGATGCGTGCGCGCACTCACACACACAAGTGTCAGTACAACTGGGGAAATCTGAGTAAGATTCATAGATTGTATCAATGTTAGTATTCCAGTTGTAATATCATATGGTAATTTTGTGGAATGTTACCATTGAGGGAAACTGGGGCAAGGGTATATAGGATCACTCTTTAGTATTTCTACAAAAGCATGTAGTAATACGTGACTGACTGGGATCTTGGTTCACAAACTTAAGTTTAAAAATTTAAGTGTAGGAGCTGGAGCAGTGGCTCAGCAGTTTGAGTGCTTGCCTGGCATGCATGAGGACACAGGTTCAAACCCCAGAACCACGTACACAACCAAGTGTCAGAGCAACAAAAGCCACATGAAAAACTAAATAAAATTTGATTCTCTCTTTCACTCTCTTACACTGACCTTCTGTTCTTAAAAAAAATTTAAGTGTAATCTCTGGTTAATGTAATGCTAGAGATATAGCAGCATTGAATCTTGTTCTTGAAGAACATCACACTGTGCAGGAGGAAAAATAACTTCTGGTCGTGACAGAGCAATTTACACATAAGGATTTCTTGGGCCCTTGAGCTGGTAGACTGTCAAGGGCAATTTGAACTGGATTTCATCTATATCAAATTAGATTCTGGTTTAAACCCACTCTTATAAATGTCCTTTGCTATTCCCTCCCTGGCAACTCTGTCTGAGGCAAGGGGACGGAAAGTGGCTCAGGCACTGTCCTTCCTACAGTAGGCAGAAGGGATCCTGCCATGGAAGTGCTGACTGGGGGGTCCGGGGCAGAGGGCCCAGCTCCTGGCTAGTAGTGCTCAGTCTAGCAGGTTTCAGATTCAGAACCAGATTTCAAGACTCCTCCTTAAGCTAGAAAATCATTCCAACAGATCAGATTTCTGTGAGCTCATGCGCTATGATGATCTCTACTTGCGTTTAATAAAATATTTAGTGACCTATTGAATTTCAGTTGCAGTTTGCCATTAGTAATGCCACTGAATTAGGAGTTCCTAATACACCTCAACTCCCAAATGTCTTGCATGGACTGGTACTGAATGTGGACCACTATGAAAGCATCCACTCTTAACAGAATTATTCTCCAGAGTCTCAGTTACAGAGCATTACTAAGAAGTTTTGTTTAGCACCAAAGTGACAGGGTTCAAAAAATTTGCACTTTGGCCCTGAATCCATTTACATTCACTCCTTCCCCCACAGAAGAAAACCTGTACTACCTTCATGGTGTTTGTCGAACTGCACATCAGCTCCTTGCCACTGATTTAAAATAACTCTTTTGAGATTTTTTTGGCAGACTAAAGCCTTCTTTCCTTGCATAACCCCTTTTCACCAATAAAAGGAGAACAAAGGCACATAGTCCTAAAGTGGTTTGTGAGTATAGCAACAGCAATAGTAGTAGTGTTTTTGGTGCAGATTAAAAAAGAAAAATCACCCTAGTTTCCTGGTAGGAACGCTGGTTGCATACATAGCCATTTAGGAAGGAAGGGCCTGTGCCATTATGAAATCACCAGCTTAAGACTGTTGTTCAGTAATTAAGCCAAAAGCTGCTCTTGCTGTCTCTATGTGAAACCATAGTCGGTAGGGTCTGGATCCTGCAGGCCTTTCTGGAAATTCTCACACGGGCTGTGCTGCTGTCCCCTTCCCTGTCCACTTCAGTTTGCTGAGTTTGTGTGTGGCCGGACCCTCTTCCACGCCACCGCTGACCTTGCAACAGGAGCACTCGCACAGGGCTTCACTAGGACTCGATGGTACTCTCCCTCTTGCAGACCTCAGCCTCCCCACTGGAAACAAGGACATGGAATGCCAGGGGTGCTGAGAGCTGTGTGGGTTTGACTGAGCAAGACCCATGACCCCTTGTGCCTAATAGCAGAGACAACCTCAGGAACAATGTTCTAGATGCATTATTTGTTGGACAGGTTTGTGGCACCACGGGCTCACTGTTACTTCTGTTTCTTACAGTTTTATGTGCTGAAAGAGTTGGCCAGATGACTAAGACATACAATGACATAGATGCAGTTACTCGACTTCTTGAGGAGGTAAGTGCTCAGGGAAGGCAAAAGGAGTGCTGGTAACTGATTGATAAGGATTTATACTGATTGACGCATACCTTACTGTTTCAGTGAGGAGTCTCAGAGATCAGGCCTTCTTGGGGTATAATTTAATGGCTTTATTGTTTGAACTAGTAGCTATGTGGGTTACCTTTGTGGCTGCAATTTTGAGCAGGTATTTTAGATTTTCAAAGGAATATATCAATAACACAAAATACCAGGGCTGGAATATTCAGTTTAAGATTTGAGAACTGATAAAACATATGCTGGCAATGTATTTTAAATCGATCCTAAAATGTCAGAAAAAATACATCATTACCCCTGTCTTCCTAATGCATTTGAAGTTTTTGCTTATATCAGGCTAGTGGAATATTACAGCATCACAACAGGAAGAAGCCAAACAAGCATGGAAAGAAAAATGTAGAAGAGTTGCTTAGGATTGAACACGCTGCTGGCTCTGTGGATTGATTCAGTATCTTCTGAGCGTTCCATGGGCAGGTGACAGCTGAGGTGCAGAGGAGCGTGATGCGTGTGTCCACGGGCCCTGCCCAGGCTGGAGCGAGTAGGGTCTTAGCTAGTATCTACCAAGTGCCCACTATGGCTCCCCTGCCACTGAATCCAGCCTTCAGTGGACAGGTGCTTGCTTTTAAACCTGTGTTTCTGTTCTAGACTCCAAAATGACTTTGGGTCCTAATACTCTTCATTAGCACCTTCCCCAGAAAAAGAGTAAAATGGTGGGAGACAGAGATCCCTGTTACCATTCTGGGGCAGTGGGAAGACCAGGTTAGAGCTGGAGCAGGACCTGGGCAGGAGTGGTGAGACCCAAGGCTTGTGCAGGGGCTACCTGTTCATCCTAGTTCCTTTCTCTGTCTTTCTGTTTTCCTCCCTTCTGTATAACTAGCCTGCCTGCCCCTGTCCTGCAATACACTCCTGTCCCCTTCTCCTGAAGGGGAAGTCACAAACTCCTCAGCTCCATGTAAATGATGTCAGGGTTTATTTCTGTGTGACTGGGCATGGGGGGGAAGCATTTCGGGACCCTGACCTTCTGCCTTTTGGTGGCATCCAGGTGCACCCATCTTGGTGTCTGGCATTGGCCATATGGTAGGCTCACTTGATTGTCTACACTAATGTTTTAAACCTTAGATGTAATACACTTTTGATAAAATATCTGTCTCTTATTATGCTTATTATTTGGGGTAAATGTGAACCAAGAGCTGAGTATTATCTACAAGTCATCTCATTAATTCTACAATTATTTTCAGAAGCAGATACTGCTCTATCCCCCATTTTATAGGAAGGAACCTGAAGCTAAGGGGACAGACACCAGGATTATTTGGCAGCTCTCCAGCCCTGGTCCCTGGTCCTCCATGCATGGGTCTATTGCTCTGAACTGTTTTGTTTGCTGTCTCTTTTAATCCTTGTTAATAAGTGGGACATTTTTACTTGGAAAATGTGACCTGGGCACTGCTGGCCTTGGGTGTGCACTGTGGCCCCTGGGTGTGCATTGTGGTCCTGGGTGTGCACTGCCATGCTCCTTGGCTGTGGCACATCTGAGCTGGCAGTGCTCTGTGGGTGGTGCTTCACAGGACGTGACCATGCTATCTGCTAGGACATGCAAAGACCATTTCTTTTCTTATTTTTTTTTAAGAGAGAGAGAATCAATTTTTTTTAGTTTTTCATCAGGTTTTCGTTGCTCTGACACTTTGTTGGGTGTGTGGTGCTGGAGTTTGAACCTGGGTCCTCACACATGCCGGGGAAGCGGGATACCAGAGCCACCACTCCAGCCCAAGGACCAGTTCCTTTATGATGATGATGATGATGATGATGATGATTGAATGAGGAGAAGGAAAACGTGTTTGGGGCTCACGGTTTCGGGGGTCTCAGTCCATAGATAGCTGATTCCACTGCTCCGAGCCCCAGGTGTGGCAGCGCATTGTGTGGAAAGGGGTGGAGGAGGAAAGCAGCTCCTTGGCTACAGGAAGCAGAGAGCTCAACCACTTCACAGGAGCCAAGAACGTCAAGTTTTTAATGCTGTTATTGAGTATCAAGAATTCACTTTTTCCCCAGTTTATTTCCTAATTGAATGTTGCTGTGTAAAGAGAACAGCCCCCTATTTTTAAAAAATTGGGTTGCTGGAAAAAAACAGCAGTTTCTTCACTGGCTTTTGTTGTGCCTTTATTTTTAAGGGGCTTCATTTTTATTTCTTAAGGGGTTATAGTGTTTTTGTCTCTGTGTTTTATACGCAGCAGCACCTCTCTGTTCTTGCCCTCGTAAGAATCCCAGCCGAGTTCACTGCCTGTTTCTGGGAGCAGCTGGGTTACAGTCATGTGACTGCTGTGGTTTTTGATGGCCTTTGGCTGGGTTCCTGTGCTCATTTGTGTTGGTTTACGTGCCTGCCACTTGCATGCTGGGGCCTGGGGACTTACACAGGATGCTCAAGCACAGGCCTTGGAGTGTGGAGGACGAGCTCCTGGCGTTACGGGGAAGAGGGTGCTGCCGCTTGCCCTGGCTCCCTGCTGTTGGGAATGTACCTTTGGCAGAGCTCACCTCCTCCCCAGTTCTGCGAGAGCTGTTCCATCGGCCCCTCAGTCATGCTTTTATCCTAAAATTGGTGAATGGGATGAGTCAGTGGCTAAACGTGGGTGGCAGGCTGCTCCTTCGTTAGTGGGTACACAGCCAGCGCAGGGTTTCATTACAAGAACAAAGGCTGAGGCCGTGTTGTAGTTTTTTAAAGGAAAACGTAGCCGAAGCGAGAGAGCAGGCAGTTAGAGGGAGCTCCGTCCTTTGCCTAATTTCCCACGCAGTCAGAGACTAGTTTTTCTTAATAACTGATTTCCAGTTGCCTAAATTATTTGTAGTCTCTTATTCTCATCGTAGTTTAATCAAATGGTCATTTCCTGGCTGTTTTCCTGAATTTGGAAGTAAACATTTGTCATCTGTTCATTGGCAGTAAGAAATGGGAGGGTTTTGTTTGTTTGTTTGTTTTGAGAGAAGGAGAGAGGAAAAGGGAGAGAAAGAGAGAATCAGTTTTATTTATTTTTTCATCTGGCCTTTGTTTCTCTGACACTTAATTGTGCATGTGGTGTGGGGTTCAAACCCAGATCCTCACACATGCCAGGCAAGCACTTAAACCTCTGAACTACTGCTCCAGCCTCCCCCCTTTTAAATTTTTGTAATTACCCAACACAGAAACTCAACCAGCCTGTTGCCTTAGTTAAACTAGAGTGAAAAGACTACATGGACTATAATAGCTTTTGAAATGTTTTTCATTTCATCCATAAATATTTTTTACTAAAACTTCCTGGTTTGGTTTTTTTTTTTTTTTAATCAACAAAGAGTGTTCTTTATGGTGATGGTAGAGATTAGGTTTGCAGGGTGCAGCCACCCTCCAGGGGCTAGGAGAGGCAGGAGGTCCCAGGCGAGGACTGAGGTGTGAGGGCAAAGGGCTTCCTTGCTGGGCTCATTGCTGCACCTGCTTTTCTTGACCTGCCTGCCCGGTTGCTCTTGGGCACTGGCCCTCGCCACCCTGGGAAGCCGTCTGTCATTCTTCAGGTGCCCTGGCAGTGCCTTCCCTGACCCACCTTCAGCGCTGTAATTTTTCCTGGATTGGTCTGCAGGGAAATGTGCAGACAGAATGTGACTAAGGTGTGCAGAGGGTCTGTTCTCTCTCGCTGGAACTTAGCAGCGTAGAAAGCATTTGCAGAACAGGGAGTTGGGGGTGAGCTGATGAGCATTAATTAAGCACTCAATCTAAGAGCTTGTTCTAGTGGAGAAATTTAATAGACTCAAGTTAGATTTATGGAGACCTTGCGTCCGCACAGAAGTGGCGTGGTATTGCAGTTTAGCCGAGCGCGAGACGGCCGAAACCGCTTGGACTGATTGCATGCTAGTTTTGGCTTGGTGCTTAGACATTTGAATTCTAGGCACATTCTCTCATACATAATCCTTTGAATTCTTTCCCTAAGATATCAAATAAACACAACTGTTAAGTCTGAAAATTGACAAGGAAATGTGAGATAGGAACCTTCTTGGAGAATGCTGTGGCCAGCACCGGGATAAACGCACAGAGACAAGAATCTTGATTGATTGGGCAGAGCCACAGTGTCCCCGTGGCTCCATGGGAGGGCCCTTTCCACATGTGCTGAGTTTCCAGGTGGTAAGGGAGCAAGGGGGAAGCATCAGTTTAGGAACGAGCAGAGGGTGTGTTACAGCTCACATGGTGTGATGCCTGGCTGGCTTCTGAAGCTGGTGACCGCATTCTAGGTGTCAGGGTTATGGAAGATAGGGGAGAGCGACCATCATTTTGCAAAAGGGAGCCAAATTATTATTGAATTGAGTCTTCCTGAGCTGTACTGTGACTTCAGGCGCCATGCTCATAATTCTGTGAAACCCCTGTAGTGTGCAGAGGGAGGTGAGCTGCGGCTGCATGGAGTAAACTGGTGGATATGTAAGAAGTTAGGAATAAAAGCTTCTATTCCTTTTGTCATGCAGCTCAATCATGAAGCTAGATTTTGGTTTTCAAGGTGGTCCTTGCTAACCTGTCCCCTCCTTTACCCTCCATTTAACAGATGAGGGAATCAGGCCCTTGAGATGTTCAAATTGCTGTTCTCAGTTCAGAGTAGGATGGCTCACTTGGAGCAGTTAAACTGGTGACCAGTACCTGATGTAAGAAGTGTCACTTAGGGGCTGCGGTGAGGCTCAGTAATACAGTGAGTGCTTAGCATGTAGGAGGGCCTGGGTTCTATCCCAGCACCAAAGAAAAGAGAAAAGGAGTGAGTCTTAGGTTATGGCCCAGTACTCACCCAGGTAAATATTGCTGAACAGAAGCTTGCACAGTAGTGCCCTTAGCGTGTGAATGCACTTTGGTGTTTCAGTTTTATGTTATTGGTTTTTTTTTTTTTTTTTTTTTTTCAGGGCTGAGGACCGAACTCAGGGCCTTGCGCATGCTAGGCAAACGCTCTGCCACTGAGCTAAATCCCCAACCCCTTATGCTGTTGTTTTAAATTTAAAACAAAATGCTCGTTACTAAATGATAGCTAAAATGATTTCTGAACTTACCTAGGGGTTAAAAAATGTGGTTTAGAAAAACGAATCCACAGAGTATTTGATCCTAGTGAAGCCAAGGCCATTTGCCTCAGTCCATGGGGGTGGTTAACAGCGGGTAGGTGTCGGATCAGAACCTAGGACTTCTCCGCAGCTTTTTTTCCCTACCCCATACTACATGTTTCTATGCTTTTATTTATTTATTTTTTAAGAGAGAGGAACCAAGAGAGAGAAAGAGAGAAACAACTTTTATTTAGTTTTTCATGTGGCCTTCACTGCTCCAAGACTTCACTGTGTAGGTGGTGCTGGGGTTTGAACTTGCGTACTCGCGCACGCCGGGCAAACGCCGTAACTGCCAAGCCACTGCTCCAGCCCCTGTTTCCATGCTTCTAAAAAGACTAGTAAAGAGTAATTAATGTAGACTGCTATAAAATGCAGTTGCCCAGAGTCCCCTCACCTTGCCAGCCCCCATCTAACAGTGGGCAAGGATGGATGCCATAGGAATCTGTAAGTGTGCACTCGGGGTCGCACTATCAGAGGCGTCTTTGTTCTTGCAGAGGCAGCTGTGTCTTTAGATGCCACTCAGGATTTTCCACCGTGTGCTGCTCTAATTGAGGTCATTGTCTGAACTGACAGAAAATCCTGTGCCCTGAGCACGTTGCCTCTGAAGTGGGGCAATTCCACTCATTATCTCTGCATTTTTCTTCATTTTTAATAAAGCTTCAGTAGCTTATGCTTAGCAACAAAACAAAACAAAATAGACAAAACAGATACAGTTGTGTCTCAGAGTGACTTTAAGTGTTTTCATTTCCTATGAGGCAAAAATAAGGAAGTCGGCACATCTGCAGCCTGGTAAATGGTAAAGAGGCCACCTCTCTATGCTGGATCACACCTGCATTGCAGGAACATCGTAGAACTGCTTCGTTTATTCTTCACAGTTATTGGGTGTTTCCATGTGCTGGGCCCTGGCAGTACAGCAGCCCAGCAGCAGGTGGAAAGGTGTGTTATCAGTGGTTGCACAAATACCAAAAGCAGTTGTGCAGAAATGTTTTTGGAAGGACTTTCCCCTTGTGGGAACAGAGGTTTGTTTTCATCAGAACTTCAGGCTTCGTTTTGGTTGCTTGCTAGCTGTTGGTTTACTCCTCTTTAATGGGCATCAAATGCCGACACAGATGGTGAATTAGTAACTCCTCTGCTGCTTCAGGGTGCCCTTGTTTTCCTTGTTTGGCATCAAGCCCTGTTGGCTCCTTCAGGACACGTGGGTTTTTTTGAATCCCTGTTCTTTCTCTTGTCTTTTATAGAAAGAGCGGGATTTGGAGTTGGCTGCGCGGATTGGCCAGTCGTTGTTGAAGAAGAACAAGACCTTAACCGAGAGGAACGAACTGCTAGAGGAGCAAGTGGAACACATCAGGGAGGAGGTGAGGAATGGTGGGCTTGGGAGCAAGGTGGAGGGAGATGGGTGGGAAAGCCCTCCTGAGGGAGCACCAAGGCTGGAACCCACGGCTCCTGTTCAGAAGTGGCTTCCTGGAGACTGGAACGGGTGTCCTGTGGCTCCTTCCTTTCTTCATGCATCGTGGATGAGTCACTCAGAGTAGGCATAGTCCTCAGTTAGTAGGCTTGTAACAAGCAGTCACATGGGCAGGCTGGGCACGTTAGACCAGCCCTAGCCCTCACCCTCTGGAAGTCCAGACTCCATGAAACCACTTGATACTTGGCAGAAGTGCACAGCAGGTGAGCAGGTGGTGGCTGAGCCCCAGAAGGACCCTGTGGGGAGGCCAATTCATGCTGCAGAGGAAAGTGGTGACTGGCATTCATCTTTGTAATGTAATTTTGTGAGTGTAGGAAAAAAACAAAAAAAATAGCCTATTGTTTTCATAGGAGAAACCCAGTTGTTTTCATAATACCCATCTTGGCTGATGGCTGTCAGTAGGAACAGGAAGGGCATGAAACATTTAGGCTTATCCTAAGAACATCTGGACTTAGAAGGAAGGGTGCCTATTTTCTGGAGGGAGGTGGTGTGGACAGGAAGAGAGAGGCAGTAGAGTCAGCCAGAGCTGCTGGAACAGGAGTGAGAAGCTGAGAGCCAGGCCCTACTGAGTGGCTTCTCTCCTGTCGCCCTATTTTCACAGTGAACTTTGACTGTGAGGACTCTCTTCCTTCTGGTTTCTTCTTCTTTATTATTATTATTATTATTATTAGTAGTAGTAGTAGTAGTAGTAGTAGTAGTAGTAGAAGTAGTATTTTTATCAAGAACTTAATCAAGTTCTTCCACTAATCAGTGGAAACAGATACCTTCATCTGTATCCCTAAGATGTCATCAAATTTTTTCTTATTGAAGTCATTCTCAACCTGTAGATGTCTGGGTTTAATGACAGTTTTAATAACATGAAGTAGAGTTGTCATGCTATAAGAAAATATTTAACCCCAGGCACTCTTTAAATGATGGTGAAGTAGAATACTGTTGTGTTCTAGGAGAAATAAAATTGACCCCTGCCTTCCCTGTCCCCAGCATCATGACCTGAAGTCCCATCTCTAAGGTGACCATGGAGAAAGCTTGGGAGTTAGGCTGGGCCCCTTCTCAGCCCTTCTTTTTTATTTTCCTTTTTTAAATTGGTGCATTAATGTACATAATGGCATGATTTATTGTTGCATGTTTGTACAAGTACACAATATAGCAATATAATTTGGACAGTATCATTCTTCAATATGTCTCCTTTCCCTCCCTTCTTCCCTCTTTCTGATCTCTTTCCTCTATTCTACTGATCTTCCTTAGATTTTCATGATATCACTCCCCACCTTTCTTTTCCCTTTTCCTCTCTAGCTTCCACAGGTGAAAGAAAACATAAGACACTTGGTCTTCTGAGTTCAGCTTGTTTCTCTTGCCATGTTCTCAAGTTCCATCCATTTTCCTGCAAATGACATAGTTCCATTCCTCTTCATGACTGAATAAGACTCTCCTGTGTAAATATACCACGCTTTCTTTATTAGTTCATCCTTTGATGTCCACTTAGGCCAGTGCCATAGTACTCAGGCTGCCTTTTTTGTGATGCTGAGAACTGAACCCAGGGGCACTCTACCACTAAACTAATCCCCAGCCCTTTTTATTTTATTTTGAAACAGAGTCTCTCACTAAGTTGCTGAGGCTGCTTGAACTTGCAGTCCTCCTGCCTCAGCCTCCTGAGTAGCCTTCTTACCTCTTCTGGGTAGAGGGAAATGCCACTGAAGAACCAGCAAATGGTCACCCATTGGCTTTTTCACATTACCATCCTTGCATGGGGCTTCCTTACCACACACAAAGAATATCCTACTCTTTGGGATTAGATTTTTTTTTATCCTTGAAGAGCTTTAAATTTGAAAATTATAGCACATCATTAAATGATCACCTGGGTGTTGAAGCCTTTGTATGTACAATACATTAGTTTCTCCTTGGAAGACATAATTCACTGCATGTGTTAGGTAGGAAAGTTAGGATAAACCATAGACCCCTAATCCAATTCAAAATAAGAAAGAAAACAGAATTGTACTACTCTTTTTAGTGCTGGTTCCATGTTCATTAGTACTAAGTATTGAAAGGCCAAGTAAAGGGTTTTATAGCACACATTTATTTTAAAGTCTTAAGTATAATCATCATGATTTACAAAACCACCACCGTAGCAACAGTGGTGGCCAGTTCTTGATAATTGTTCTTTTCTTTCTGTATCAGAAATTTCTATCTAATAATTGTTGAGCTCAGAAAAAGATCTGAGCAGGTGTGGCCAGGAGCCCTGTGAGGGTGTATCAGTCACCGGGTGGGAGCCCACTGAACCTCCGTGGTGCTGTTCTGAGTTGGGTTTGGTTCTGACAGAAGTGAACGGCCTCTCCTTCCATTTGGTAGTGTGTCCAGCTGGACATGTAGCTACTTCCAAAGCCCTTTAGTAGTCTCAAGCCTGCAACTCTCATTCCAGAGCCTTTTTGTTCCTTTTCTGCCTTCTCTGTACCAAAATAAAAATGATGAATTTAAACAGAGAGGTTTCTGCCTAAAAGTAACGGTTTGTTTTTCTTAAATGGGGTCAAGCTGAACTCTTGGAAATCGTATTTTATCAAATAGCACATAACCAATTACCTCCTTCACTTTCAGTGGGGAATTTGTCTTGAAACAGTAAGCATTTGAGTATGAGGAGGATGCTGTCACCTTTTAGGAAGCAAGTGATGGCCTGGCTCTGTCTGTGCAGGTATCTCAGCTCCGCCACGAGCTGTCCATGAAGGATGAACTGCTCCAGTTCTACACCAGTGCAGCGGAGGAGAGTGAGCCAGAGTCTGTCTGCTCAACCCCGTAAGTCACCTGAGGGCTGTGTTTCTGGAGGCCAGAGCACAAGCTGCTGTTGATGTCATTGGAGTCACCTAGGCAGGGTCACCTTCAGCAGCTGTGCAGGTCAGCCCACTCCAGAGCAGGCGTCTCTAAGTGCCTTGGGCAGATTGATTGTACTATTTTTGTGGGATGTAGAAGGGCAGGTTTTTAATTTTCCTCTTACTAGGTCTTATTGCTTACTTGTGAGGTCACTTGATTTGCCCTGGCGTGTTAACAGGTAGCAAATGGGGTGAGCTCTGCTGTGGAGGAGCACAGAGTTCTAGAGCTGGAGGTGCCATTGCGGGTCCTTGGGACATAAGGAGCAAGGGCTGCTCTGAGAATCCACAGAGCCTCTGGTTGGGAGCATGAACTCTGTAGAGCCTGATGGCCAGGGATCTCAGCTCTGCAACTTACAGCTGCACGCTCCTGGCCACATTACTTAACCTCTCTGTGCTGTTTCCTCATTAGTAAAAAGGAGTTGTTATTAGCACTGCAGTGGTGGAGTTCTAGCATTGATTGAGTTAATACATGCAGAGTGCATAAAACAGTTCTTAGAACATAGAAATGCATCCTGGGTATAAAATAAACTTCCAACTGCCTCAGAATTGTGTTGCCTGTAAACAGATTCCATTTCCCTGAGTTCGGAGGTGACGTGGCAACTGCGAATTGTGGGCAGAGGGTCGGGTGCTGTTTTCCGGGGCACTAGGGAGCAGTCTGATTGCAAGTCTCAGGAATTTTCCTTGAGTCAGCCCTTCTGGGGCTTCAGGTGGGGTGACCAGGTGGTGGAGAAGATGCCACTCTCTCTAGATGGTGAGCACACTTTCTCTCCCAGGCTGAAGAGGAATGAGTCATCCTCCTCAGTCCAGAATTACTTTCATTTGGACTCTCTTCAGAAGAAGCTGAAGGACCTGGAAGAGGAGAATGTCGTACTTCGATCCGAGGTGAAGTGCACTCCCTGCCTTTGGCCCTGCCATACTGGTAGTGGCCCTGTCTGTCTTAACTGGCGAGAATAGCCATAGTTACCGTGCTGTCCTCAGAGGCCACCGTCTGTGGCAGAACCACCTGAATCTGGGTTTGCCAGGTGGGCTCAGCAAATGACAAACCTGGCTTCTGTGGGGGGCACTGTCTCCCCAGCTGCTGAATCCTGCCCCGTGTGGACTGAGAGGAGGTGCGGGTCCCTCCTTCCCCGTGGGGTCTTTCCACAGTGTTTTCCAACTCTGGTCTCAGCATGCAGGAAATGACCTGGCCAGGGGTGAAACCAGTTTTCATGTTACTGCAGTCAGAGGCTCCAAGGAAGCAGTGCCCAGAGCTTGGAGACATTCCTTAAACAGTTAACCTAAAAAGGTTGAGCTGAGGCAACTTGGGAACTAATGCATTAGAGTATTTCCTTTATTGGCAGTAACTATGCTTGGCACTTTGCCTATGTTATTATTTTTAATCTTCATAGTAAGGCTGAAAACTGGTTACTTTGATTTTCACTTACAGTAATAAAACCAGGCCTCAGGTTGCTAGGTGGTTTGATATCCTAAAGTCCTGAAGGTTAGTAAATGCTAAAGCCAGGATTTGGAAGTCTCTGTGTCTCTAACCCCACACTTTTCCCCTTCACCCACAGACGTCTAAAAACATATATGTTACAATGGATGTTGTAAATTTAGTACTGTTTCTCTCTCTCTCTCTCTCTCTCTCTCCCTCTCTTCCCCTCCCTCCCTTTCTCTCTCCCCTCCCCTAACCCCCCCTTTTCCTTCCTTCCTTCCTTCCTTCCTTCTTTCTTCCTTCCTTTCTTCCTTTCTTTTGGGGATTTAACCCAGGGGCCGGCACTTGACCACTGAGCCACATCCCCAGCCCTTTTTATTTACTTTTTTAAATTTTGAGACACAGTCTCACTAAGTTGCTTAGGGCCTTACCAAGTAGCTGAGGCTGACCTTGGGCTTGCGAGCCTCTCCTGCTTCAGCTTCCCGAGTCTCCAGGATTACAGGCATGTGCCATCATGCCCAGCTGTGCCATTTATCTTAATTAGCAGTGAGTTTATGCTCTTTAACCAAGGGGATGATATTAGAATCACCTAAGCTGGCCCAAGTCTCCCTCAAGCCCCCATAGTGGGGCACACTGTGACCTAAAACTTGCCACACATTGGAAAGAGCGTGGCTGTGCCTAACTAGATGCTCTTCTGCATGACCTACTCTCTTTTTTTGGTATCAAGGACTGAACCCAAGGGTACTTAACCACTGAGCCACATCCCCAGCCCTTTTTAGTTTTAATTTTGAGACAGGGTCTTTCTAAGTTCCTTAGGGCCTTGCTGAGTTCCCAAGTCTGACTTTAAACTTGTGATCCTCCTGCCTCAGCCTCCTGAGTCTCTGGGATTACAGACATACACCATCCCACCTGACTTACATAAGCTATTCTATACCTCTCCTCTTCCAGCCCTGCACTTCCTAATGAGAAATGAAACCCAGAGTGGCCAAGAAGATTGTCCAGGTGTGCTCTGCCAGCCAGTGGCTGAGCCAAGATCCAGGCCCAGTATTTCCCATTTTGAGTCTACTGCACCCATCCAGCCCCAGGGAGATGCTTCAGTTCTGGGCACCCAGGATTCCCACCCTCTGTCAGAATCTTCTCTAAAGTCAGTTTTAACTCCCAACTTAGACCCTTATAGTTTAGTGTCTGGCACATAGTAAGGATGAGTAAGCATTAGCCTTGTGTGGGTATCCTTTTTTTGATTGTTCTGGGGATTGAACTCAGGGTCCTCCTTTGCAAGCACTCTCCCTGTGGTTATCCTTAGAGTGCCTGCCATAGGCGAGGCAGTGTCTAATGCACTGTGAGAGCCACAGTGGCTTCCATATCGATGAGATGGACAGACAAATGAATAGACACACGGAGCTTCAGAATTCCAGAAGAGCCTGGTGTCTCCTGTGCCTTGGTTCACATGGTGCCCTCTAGTGGCACACATTTATCAGTTTTCAGTTTTGCTAGTGCCCCATTAACTAGGAAATTCAGATTGACTTTTTGTGCCTGAGGAGATGCTGAATGGCAGTTCCCAGACTCAGGTTTGCCCCTGTTCCATGCCTCTCCCTTGCCGGCACGGCAGGTCATAGTCCAGGTGTGAGTGCTGGGCCCTGACCCCAAACTTGTCCACAGGCCTGCCAGCTAAAGACAGAGACCATCACCTACGAGGAGAAGGAGCAGCAGCTGGTGAATGACTGCGTGAAGGAGCTAAGTATGTCCTCTGCCCACTGTCCTGCACTCCCTGCTTCTTTTCTCCACATCTGTTGTCCTTACCACCAAGTGGCTTTGCAGGCTCCCTGCCAGCCTAGGGATCAGTAGGATTTTCCTTAAAACTTGAGGTCTCCCTGACCTTGTGTGGCATCCCCTCACCCTTTTATGAACTGGGGTCCAGGCCGTTAGCCATAGATTATCTCAGTTTCTTGCTGAGATATTTAATTTTGGAATATTAGAACTATTAAATGACTAAGTGAGGCCCAGATACAGAAAGATAGGGAAAAATTGCTTGCTAATAATTTGATTTGTGAAAATTGAGACCCAAGTTCTCGGTTTTGCAAATAAGAACTCCCTCTACCATTTTTTCCCCATTATAAGTTCGCAAGGTAAGATAAAAGGGCAAACAGATTATTTTACCTTTCAGCAAAATAATAAGCAAATTAACCACACCCTGTGGGTTCTGCCTCCGGATAAGACTGAAACCCAATGGGAATCGTACTGCACATCAGCAGTAGGGCTTTCTAGAACAATGTGCACAGAGCAGGGCTTCCTGTTAGTGGCATGGATTCGCTCTTGTGTGAAAGGTTGGGATTCGGCTGGATCCAGCCATGTTTGGGGTGTTACCTCCTGGTTTGCTCCTGATGGGCTCTGGGGAGACATCCCTGATCAGTGGTGTTGGGCCCCGTCACCAAGCCCAGGATGACAGCCCATGGAAAGACCATGTCCCTCCTTGTGACTGATTGAGCCCTGAGAAACCAGTTTGGTTCACCATGCAGGACCATGGTCCCTATGAGTCCCTTCTTCATGCATCCTCTGCCTTCTTCTCTGTGACAATGGGTTTTCATGTGTGAACCACCAGGAAGCCGTTCTCTCCAATCTGCATGTGTAATGTTCTGTCTCCCTCTTATGACTGTTGTTTCTTTGTCAAAGGGGATGCCAATGTGCAGATTGCCAGCATCTCAGAGGAATTGGCCAAGAAGACTGAAGATGCTGCCCGCCAGCAAGAGGAGATCACGCACCTGCTGTCACAGATTGTTGACTTGCAGAAAAAGGCAAAAGCGGTAAGACGTCTGTCAGTCTGGCTGATGCGGCTGTGGTCCTGCCAAGATCAGAAGGGGCAGTGACTGCGGAAGAGTAAGTGCTGCCCCTTTCGAGAAAAAGCTCAGTGGAGTCAGTCATTTAATAAACCCTGTGGCTTTGAATTGGCAAGGGTCATATTCATGACTTCTCATCTCCTAAGAATAATCTACAGATTAATAGAATTAATTAAAAAAGGGGCTATAGATGTGGAGTTCTGGACTGTAATTTATGGGTCATCTGCATTGTCTTGTTTTGACTTGGTGCACCAAATGTCCTGTGCAGTAGAAGTGGCCCCTTGAGGATTAAGATGAAATGGCAAAATCAGTTTAGCTTCCCATATGAAGCCTTTGCTATGAGAGATTAAATACTTCTGGGAAAATGAGAGTAGGAAAAGAGAGGAAGGAAGGAAGGAGTCACTACTTTGGATATAGGTGGTGGGAGCTGGGCTGTAGAAAGTGAATGTGAACATAGGAAAGACTGCCTTCAAAATTACATGAAAGGAAAAAAATTCACTCGCGTGTAAGATACACATTTCATTGCAGAAGGGGATGAGATCATAATGGAACAGGAAATAAGAGGGAGAAGGGTGGATTTATCTGAATATCTTAGAAGAGAACACCACTTCCTATCTTTGCTGTGTTTAGTGTGCAGTGGAAAATGAGGAACTCGTCCAGCACCTGGGGGCTGCCAAGGATGCGCAGCGGCAGCTCACAGCCGAGGTGGGTGTCTCTCCCTCATTGCTTCAGATCTGGTTCCAGTGAAGGTAAATCAACTTCCCTTGACAGGCTTTGGCCCTGTCCGTCGTAACAACTTATTTATATTGCAATTAATGTTGCTTTTACCTTGGTTCTGCACCAGCTGCTCCTGTTGCTGGCTTGAGCTCTGGGGAGACCAGGCTTCATACCAGCCCAGGGCCTGGCACCTGCCAGCTCTTGGCTCTCAATAGACGCTCACCTACGTGAGCTTGAGAGGAGCCTGTTCAAGGATGTGCTTTGAAACAGGGTGTGCTGGTTCCTTTTTCTTTCATTTAATCTTGTGTTATCCAAGTTGCTAATTGTTAGTATTTTAGGAGATTTCTAAGTCTGTAGGTTCTTTCCAAGTAAAAGAGAAAGAAAAAGCCACATCGAGGACTCTTTCTATTTGGCCACAGGCCGGCAGGGCAGCTGGTTCCACCTGGTGCTGGAGACTTGGTTAGATTGCGCGTGTCTTTCTGCCTCTCAGGTGGGCATGTGTATCTGTGCCTGTGTGCTCACGAGGTCCTAACCCTCTGCGTTTTTCCTGGCCTCCTGCAGCTGCGTGAGCTGGAGGACAAGTACGCAGAGTGCATGGAGATGCTCCACGAGGCACAGGAGGAGCTGAAGAACCTCCGCAACAAAACCATGCCCAACACCACATCCCGGCGCTACCACTCACTGGGCCTGTTTCCCATGGTGAGCTGCTGCTTCCTTCCTAGCTAGCACCCCTCTTCCCACCCATAAGCAGGGGGTCCTGGGGTGGAATGCCGTGGGGCCTGACGTTGTGATAGCTAGCATGGAGTATTTACGCTTAGCCTCTCTTTCTGCAGCTTGGGTCTGGTCCGAATCAGGGACAAGTGAGCCCAGCTGGTGCCTTCTTAACAGCATGAGACAGATTGCATCTTTATTTTCCATCCCTCTGAATCTGCTGTCTTTCCTGCTTCTGGCTTTAAGACATAAATGTACTACGAACTTGATTTAGTTAGATGTAATTTCTACATATTTTTTTTCTGACCTTATTAGAGTGTGTGCTATTTTGGCTCCACAAGAGCATTCCAGAATTCTTAAAGTGCCATTCAATTCTGCTGGATCTCTGTATACTTATTGATCATTCTCTTGGTGACTCTCTGTACCTGTGATCTGTAAACAGCTTTTTTAAAAATATAGTTTTCACACAGTCTAATTTCTTTAGCTCTAGCCTGATTTGTTTGATGTTTGGGCTTTTGTGGGAGCGTGGTAGATAGAGAAGGGGATTTTTCAGGAGATTAGTCTCTGTGGAAGCTGGGCAGCATTAGGGTTAAGCTCCGTGGCTGGTCATTTCTGCTTGGTGTTTGGTTACAGGGAAATGAGCTTACTTATTTTATTTTCTATCAGCCTAAAGCACCTTGAAGGGTAGAGGACATGTCTTATTTGTAATTTTATTCTCTCCGTTTTTTTTAATACTTTGTACCAAGCATAGCATTTTGTGTGTTATAGTATTGTAGATCCGTAATAGCTGTTACATTTGGGTGGGTAACTGGATGGATACGTGATGACTGGCTGGCTGGCTGGCTGCAAGATGGATAGATGGATGGATGGATGGATGGATGGATGGACAGACAATCTAAAGAACAAACTACCAAGAATTCCTTTAAATTCAGACTTCATTTCCATAATTTGATGAAACACCAAATTCTTCCTGAGATGAGAAGAGCTTTTGAAAGAATCTCCCCTAGATGAGATAAACGTGAACTGGATAAATGTTTGCAGCGTCAAGTCCCTTCTGATTTTGACCTTTTTCCTTGCTTCCTTTCTACTCTTTCACTTCACCCCTCCCATTGTTGACCCAGGAAGATACCATCTCCCCTCCCCATTCCCTACTCCTTCTTGTTGAACCCTCATTTCCTAAATCTTGATCTCTCTTCTTTGTTTTCACACATTAAAGTCAGACTAGAACTTTCTCCCTTTCTTTCTTAAAAACTTGATTGACAAAAAAATTAAAAACAACAACAACAAAACACTTGATTGACATGCAGGAGAAACCAGAAAGAAAAATATAACAGAGCTTTCCAAGGGGGCAGATGGGTGATCCTGTGTTTTTAGGAATCTCAGTAAAAGCAAAGAATATTCTGTCCCTGAAGTTTCCCAGTCTAGCAGTAAGTGCCTGAGGCCCTTGGCCCGTGCAGCTCTGCAGGCTTTTTGCCTTTGTGTGCCTCCTTCCTGGCTTCTCTGCCTGATGCAGAGAGCTCCTGGGGCCATCTTGTTTTGTGGGTACCTACAATTCATTCTTTTGCCTTCCCTGCTCTCAAGGACAAACCTGTCTTTGACAATCAGACCATTGCAAAGGAAAAGATGAATTGAAAATATGCACTTTAGGACCTGGAGTGGTGGCTCAGCGGTTGGGGCACCTGCCTGGCATGCGCAAGGACACAGGTTTGAATTCCAGCACCACATACACAAGGAAGTGCCAGAGAAACAAAAGCCACAAGAAAAACTAAATAAAATCAATTCTCTTTCTCTCCCTTTCTCTCCCTCTCTCCTAAAAAAAAAAAAATTATATACACACACACACACACACACACACACACACACACACACGCACATATATATATATACACACATACACACTTCATTTTTTTTCTGGAAGGAGTTTCGGCTTTCATATTTGTTGAAATAAAGCTTTTGTTTGCCTTTTTCTGTAACTGTTGGCAAGCCCAGTTTTTGAAGAGGGCTATTTTTAAAGTGTATTCTGCATTGAAGGTAATTAAAGCAGTCTAAAGATCATTCCATGCCTGTTTCTGGAGCAGAATGCCCAGCTCTGCCTCTTTTGCTCCCTGCCGTTCTAATTGCAGAAGAATACAGTGAGTAGTAGTTTGTGTTTAACAGTGTTCCTGGTTCTTTTACTGTAAGGCAGGAGTTCTTAATGTGGGATGCACAGATGGGATTCAATAGGCCTGTGAACTTTGAGGGAAACATGTCTTATTTTCGTCAATCCCTCACTGTTTTAGTATTTCCTTCGTTTACTAAGGTAGGCAACAAGCATCTGTGACCAGTAGAAATCACAGGTGTTCTCACAGCACATTCCAGTTGTCACAGATGCCTCAAAATACCAGTGATGCTAACTAATCTCCACATCAAAATTAGTTATCAGTCCTAAAGCCAAATGTATACATAAGTAAACAACTTGTCTTCTTTGTAATCCTAATTATTTTATTCATTTAAAAACAGTTATTCTGAGAAGGAGTCCATAGGCTTCCCTGGATTGCCAGATTAGAGGGGGTCATGGCCCAAAAATGTCATGGAGCCTGCTTGTGTCCTACCCCAGCATAGTTTTGAAATTAGTAGTTTGATATCTCATTTTTCTTAGGGTATATGAAAGTCCCTTCTTTCTCTGTGTTCTGCAGAACTCTGGATGTAAACTATATGGTGAATAGAAGTATTAAGAAAAATACCCTCACCTAAACAGACCTCAGACTCACCTGGGGAAGCCTTTCATCAGAGGCTTATGCTCTTGGCCATCCTTGGGTAATAATTCTGAAATAAAATGGCATATCTGTGAATAAGAATTGGAAACGATCCCACTAGCCTTTTACTGAGGGAGCTTCCTGCTGGCTCCTCCAGAGTCTCCACACTTGGTTCAGCTCCAGACTAGAGTGTCCCTGTGCACTGTGGGACCTAGGGCATGATGCCCTGAAGGCCCCATGCACTGCCCACTGGGAAGCACTGGCCACACTGGCTATGGAAATTTAAATCAATTAAAATTAAGTATAGTTAAGAATTTAGTTCCTCAGTCATACTGGCCACATTTCAAGTGCTGGGCTAGTGGCCCCCATGTTGGACAGTGCAAACAGGACATTCCATTTTTGCAGAAGTTCTGTTGGTTAGCATGGAGTTGTCCTACCTAGGTGTCTTCCTCCAGTGTTCAGCAGCTGCTCTTCTGTATATACTCAGTCCCGTGGGCATTTGCCACATGAATGTGAGGGACTGTGTTAGGCCCTTCCTCATATAGTGAGGAGCGGTAGATGGTACAAGAGAAGGAGATCATCTGGGCAGCCTATATTGTTGAGTCTCACCTTGGGGCCTGGACTACTGGGGAAGCAAGAAACCAGTGACTGGCCTTTCCCTGACCCCAAAGCTTGCAGCCTATGGATAAAGAGATTCATAGACTGTTCAGAAAACTGGCAAGGACTTGTGTTTGGGGTCTGCTTGGGAGGAAATGGAAGGCTCCTGGTGGAATAGGAATCATGCCTTTCCTGAAAGTTAAAAAATGTGTGGACCATTGCTAGTTGGTGGGCAGAGGGACTTCCCTTGTGGTAGGCCAGGGGAGGATGAGAGCAGAGGCCTAGAAATGATAGTGCCCATGACCCAGTAGTAGTTCACATAGAAACTTTCTATCCAGTGCAGAATCAGACTGCCCTTTGGAGGTGGGGAATACCTGTCTAGCAGCCAAATATGGAGGGCCGTGGTCTAGCCTCTGTACTGAGACCCTGGGTGAGCCAAGGGGCTGTAGCAAACCCTCTATCCTGGGAGGATGATGACTTAGTATAGCCCATGTGGACTGTGATGTCATAGCTGACCAATCGTAAGCCTGGGGGTATTTTCAAATCCATCTGTCCTCACCATTCTGAACACACTCCCCTGACCCAATAATTCTCTATCCTTCCTTGTAACAACAGTTGCAGTTCCGTGGTTTGGCTGAGGGAACACGGGGTCTGCTTTCAGACCCTTAGCTGCATGTTAGTTAGGGGCATTACACAGACGATGCCACCACGTTCAGAACCTGCCTTGGTGATAGCTCTCTAACCTTGGAGAATGCTCTTTCCTTTAAGTTGTGTTGCGGGAAGTCTGTGAACTTCTAATGCCTCAGTTTACTCTTCTGTGGCTCCCTTGGCTGCATGCCTCTTTTAGAGACAGAGCCTTTGAATTATGGCTTACTTGACATATGTCTTGTGGCTTTTCCCAGGACTCCTTGGCAGCAGAGATCGAGGGAACGATGCGCAAGGAGCTGCAGTTGGAAGAGCCTGAGTCTCCCGACATCACGTAAGGCTAGACTGTTTTTATAGCTCTACATCTCCCAGAGACTTGTGACCCGTGGTTCTCAAAAACTAGCAGTGTGTGAGCCTCAGATACCAATAGCAATGACTGTGGTCCTTCATAGGTGATAAAGGGACATAAGAGACCACGGCTGACATCATCCCTTATCTCCTCTTACGAGGCTGTAAGGATACTACAAACTTCTAGAAAGGTGAAAAGGAAGAGATATAGCATCAAAGTGTGGTCCTCCTCTTAGAAATAGCAGTTTCTAAAAATAGACAAATCTTGTGTTTGTCATGTCCTTGTAGAAATTTAAGGCCCATTTTAAGTCTTGCTTTTTTTATAGGAATGATCAACAAATATTCCTTTTACAAATATTTATCAAGCCCCACTCTGAGCCCAGCTATGTGCAGAGGGCTCTTCAGTGGTATGAGCAAGGCTTCCGTTTCCTTTCTGGATGCACCTAGGTACATCAGCTTCAACATCTCTCCTCCTAACTTCAGATTTGGTGCTTGGCCTGCTCCAAGGTGCTTATTATAAGGAACCTATGGACCAGGTTTTCTCTGTACCCTAATTCCATAGCCGAACTTGAATGGGACCCTGGGCGTGACAGGTGTCTAAATGACTTCAGTACATATGTGAAGGAAGCCCTCTGTGACCCCTTAGGAAGCACCCATTACGGAACATACCTATCATTTTTTCCTTAAAAAAGAATGGATTACCATTGAAGGATGGTTCTGCTTTTAGAAATAACTATTTATAAAAATAGAAAAATCCAGTAGTTATCATCTCATTGTAGAAATTTAAGACTGATTTTGAATCTTATTTTTTCATAGGATTGGTTAATTAAATTCCTTCTACAAAGATTTATCGATCCCCACTATGTGCTCAACAATGAACACTGCCCTTCTAGAGCTTGCATTCTAGTGATTTCATGAAAGAGGAGAAGTTGGTAGGAGACATAAGTATTTCTTAAGTATTTTTACTTGTAGATCAAGTTTTAGGAACATGAAAAGCAACGTCACTTTTGCTAGCATTACTGTGCATTAAAGACTTGGAATCAGTGAATATTGAGTCTTCCGATTTCTCTTTGTGAAGGAGGCACCCAGCACCCTAAGAAAGACATTGAAGGCACAGGATAGCAGACTGGCTCCTTGAGGGCTAGGTGCCTTTGTGGCTCCTCAGTTGGTCATTTGTTTTGGGGAGGGGGGGTCTAACTCCGGGGTCATTTCTGCATTTGCTTTTACTCATAGATGTTGTGTATTCTCTGCAGTCACCAAAAGCGAGTCTTTGAGACCGTGAGAAACATCAACCAGGTCGTCAAGCAGAGGTCACTAACCCCGTCTCCCATGAACATCCCCGGCTCCAACCAGTCCTCGGCCATGAACTCCCTCCTGTCCAGCTGTGTCAGCACCCCCCGGTCCAGCTTCTATGGCAGTGATGTTGGCAATGTTGTCCTTGATAACAAGACCAACAGCCTCATCTTGGAAACTGAGGCAGCCGACCGGGGGTGAGAGAGCCCCCAGTTTTATGCTTTTCTGTTTGGGGGATAGGAGGGGTAGTATGGATTCAACCACAGTCTTGGTAGTCATCAGAGGGAGGTTGATGAGAATTGCCTAGAATATAGACCTATACTTCTCCAAATACTTTCTACCAACCCACTGAGCTTATCCTTATCCTTGATGCTAATATTTTACCCAGTTGAAAGAGGTATAACAACTTGATACCAGAAAGTCTGCTTTTCTGTAAAATGACAAAAAGGAGGATAGATAAATATGTTTTTCCATTAATCACCACTGACATTTGTTTTGTGAACCCCTTCGTAGCTTGGATGATGGAAAGGCTGAGGATGATGACTCAGGCTCTCTGTCTTGTTAGTTGTGGAGGTCAGGTGCAGGGACTATGGCACCCAACAAGTGTCCCCCATGTTTTGGGTCTGTAGGTGGACCTAATGTGCAGTGGTCCTTATCCTGAAGCCCTGCTGAACCTGCTCCCCATACTGCCCCCTTCCTGCATCCTTGTCCTCTGATTTACCAAAATTTCTGGACCAGCAGGGTCAGACAGATGGGAAACTCCCTGATCAGAACTGGTTTCCTTAGAGTTGAAAGCTCAGCTCCTTTAAGAGGAAAGAGAAGCCTCTCTCAAACCGGCTGATAGCCAGCAACTACAGCCGGTGGATGGGGTTCTTCCTACTGACTCAGAAGGAGGATGCTAGTAGGAGGTGAATTTTACTTGGTGCAGCTTTTCATTCTGCCTTAGTGCCATGGCCCTTCTGAAAGATAAACCAGCCCAAGTCCACAGAGGGAAATAGTTCTTCTGGACTGGCATTTGTTTCCCATTCTTGCCTACTTTTCAGCCACTGGCCTTGGTTTCCTTAGACAGCTGTGGCATGCTGCTCCAAGCTCCCCTCCCTGATGCCGCCCTCCGGGGTCTGGTCCACCTCAGGGTCCACTCTGGGTGCTCCACCCTCACTGCCTTTCTTCTTGCAGAGACGAGGAGCGGAGCAAGAAGCCAGGCACACCGGGCACGCCTGGCTCCCATGACCTGGAGACAGCCCTTCGGCGGCTGTCCCTCCGCCGGGAGAACTACCTGTCTGAGCGGAGGTTCTACGAGGAGGAGCAGGAGAGGAAGCTGCGGGAGCTGGCGGAGAAGGGCGAGCTGCACAGTGGCTCCCTCACGCCCACCGAGAGCATCATGTCGCTGGGCGTGCGCTCACGCTGCTCCGAGTTCACCGGCTTCTCGGGCATGTCCTTCAGCAGCCGTTCCTACCTGCCCGAGAAGCTGCAGATCGTCAAACCGCTGGAAGGTGATCGCAAGGGGCCACGGCCCCTCTCTGTCCTCCTCAGCGACTCCTTGTGGTCCCTCATCCACCATCGCAAGGCTGGCCACCGCTGCCATGCCTACTCCTTCTTCTTCCGTGACAGCCACCCTCGCTGCTGGTTTGAGTTCCGCTGAGGGTGGTCCATAACCCATCTTGTCTGCTGCAGTGGGTTTGGCAGTGCATGCCCAGGCTACTGGAGTAACCCCAGGGAGATGCACACAGTGGCCCTCTGGTTCTCTGGCTTTCTCCTTGAGTGCCTTAGACATGAAGCTATGAGACAGATGGCCTGCTGATAGACCCACCAAATAATTAGAGTTGCCTGAGGGTCTGTTCAGTATAGGGAGATCATGCTTTCACTTCCCAGAAATTTTGCCATCAAGGAGTAGAGCCAAGCAAGCACCCTTAACTCAGTTTTCTTCCCCCAATGTTTTTTCTTCTCAGTAACCATGTATGTGTGTGGTGCTGGGATTTGAACCCGCATCCTTGCGCATGCCAGGCAAGTGCTGTAACTGCTGAGCCACGCTCTGGCCCCTAGTAACCATGTATGTGAAAGTGACTCTTGGTTCATGTGTTCTGATTTGATTTTCCTACAAAGCGGGTGTGGCTTTCTGTAGATGCAGTGTGTTCTGAGTGAGGCTCTTAGAGTCTGCAGTTTGGCAACTAGGAAGCAGATAATTGAAGAGGCCAGTGAGTTTCGTAGCTCCCTGATTTAAGCCGCCTTTTTCCCGGGGCAGTTCACGTTTTATTTTCATGGCTTCTTGGGTGATTAGATTCATGAAAAAACCAAAAACCCTCACCGTTTTTTCTTCTCTTTTTCCATTTTTTGCTTTGGGTATTATCAGATGTTTTCCTTATACCTACTGCTACCCTGCCAAGAGTCACCAGTTTGTAGTTTTCATTTTTTATGCCTTTAATATGGAATTGCGTTTGAAAAGGTGTTTTAGAATTCTGTATTACGTTTCTGATGGAAGAAAATAAAAAAATTCTCTAAGTCGGTACTTCTCAACATTTATTACCCTAAGGACCATTTTTAGACTCTTACCTAATTGCATCCGTCATAATGTTTTAATACCACAGAAATATCATTTATATGCTCCATATATAGATATATCTATATGTAGATATATATGTTGTATTTAAAAATATATACTCTGTGCCAAAAAGGAGTACCATTTTTCCCATCTCAAAAGTATCTGGTTTTCCCCCTTGGGGGCAGTACTGCTCCTGTTGAGAATGCAGGCTGTAAGATGAGATTGTAGTTGTTAAAGACCAAAGTCATGACAAAATCCTATATTTTCCAAAGGAAGGAAGAGGATGGGCTTTTATTCTGTCTCCATGATAATTCTTTTAAATGTATAATTTAGGTCCTTTCTAGATTTCAGAAAAGGGATGGCTTGCTCTCTTTTTTTAATTGTTTATTCTGTTGTAAGCTTGGTGATTGTTTTCTGATCTTCAATTATGTCTGTTTTTCTTTCAATAAAACCTTCCATTTCTGCAATTTTAATTTTAGTCTTTTTCTTTTCTTTTTCTTCCCTTGTCTTTCAGTGATCATCAGATGTTATCATCTCTATCTTGTCTGCTTTCTATATGTTATTGTGTTTCATTAAATCATCTAAGAATCTTTTTGGATTCATTTTCCAAGCACATTACAAGATCAGATTTTTAAAAATTTATTTTGACTAATTCATTTTTATTTCTTCTAACCTCTGACTTAACTAGAAATATTTTTGTGATAAGTTAATAGAATAAGAGAAAATCCACTTGATTTGCAAGATGAATTTCATCTGTAGTGCGTTTTTCCCCAGGAAGCTAATATTTTTGTTTTGTTTTTCATTTGGCTTTCATTGCTCAGACACTTTATTGTGTACATGGTGTTGGGGTACCAACCCGTGTCCCTACACATGCAAGACAAGCACGGGAACTACTGATCCAGTGCTCCAGCCCCCACATGTAGTTTTTCTTAACAGATTTATTTCACTTAGAATGTTTTCTAGAGTCATCCATGTTGTAGCATGTATCAACACTTTATTCTTTTTATTGCCAACTAATATTCTATATGGATCTATCACATTTTATGTATCAATTGGTAGACATTTGGATTGTTTTCATTTTTTTCTGTGTATAATACTGCTATACACATTCTAGTACAATTTTTCATATGAACATCTTTTTATTTCTCTTCCGTAGGAGTAGAATTGCCAGAAGGCCCTCCTCATAGCCAAACAGATGCTGGCACCATGATTTTATTTTATTTTTATGTTTTTTTTTCTTGGACTTAATTTCTTTTTTTATTTTATTAAGAAATTTATTTGTTGAACAATCAAACATGCTTCTAATGAAACAATATAACATATATATATATATATAAAATCTGAAAATTAGATTTACCCCCAAGAGCCTCCCTAATTGCCCACCCTTATCCCTACCCCCTCCTTCCCAATACATCTCTACATTGTTCCCCAGGAAGCTAAATTAATACCATTAAAAAGTCATGTCTTATCACTGTCCCTTAAGTCATAATCATGTTAAAGATCCTTTGGCTCCGTTTTGTTGTTCTCTGACTTCTTAGTTGTTTAAAATGCAAGCAATATTTTTTCCTTTCCCTTCCACGGTTCTTTTTTGCTTTACTGTGTTTAATTTGATAAGGTGTGGGGGGGTGGCACACAAGTCTGCCTACTCTTAGCTTCTGAACCTGGTAACTGTAGTATTTGATAAGATTACCCCTTTTTGAGCTGTTTTCATTATTTGTGAAGTAGGTTCATGGCTGTGCAGCAGTTTGGTGAAGAGCGCATGAGTGTGTTTCATATGGTGTCTAGCACTCAACAGGTGCTTCTTAAAAGTTAGGTATCTCAAATTTACCCCTATTCCAGCAGCTCAGATCTCAATGGCCAAGTTATCAGTGTTGAAACCTGGGTCAACGTTGTGTCTGGGGTCATTTTCTTACATTGTATTTCTTTCCCTGTATTTTTTCTTCCTGGATATTTCCAGAGAAACAAATTAATATGTAATGTGGGAAAGCACACACGTCTGAGCTGTGTTGTCACACAGGCTTTGTTCTGTTAAGCCCCCAATGCTCCTCTGACATAAGTGGATTTGATTTTCTTTTCTTTTGATGATGTGAAAACTTTTTAAATGAAACACTAGGGTGTGGAAGAAAGCCGGCAGAAGGAAAGGGCCTCTCCACACCCTTGTTCTGTAGAAGTCTGTCTTGGTTGCGAACCAGGAACACAAAAGTTTGCCTCTTTCCCCAGCCTGTAATCCTAAGGGTGGGATGAGTATGCAGGTTGTAGGTCATATGTTGCTATGGTGATGGGAGGTAGCTAACAGCACCGGGTCTTCTGCTCCATGTTGAACAGATAAAGGAAGCTAGGCAGGTAGTAAGCTGGGGAAATGAGGGCTTAGGAAGTGGCAACTTGGGATCAGCTCTGAATAAAATCAATTCATATTTTCTTTTTAAGTTTTATGCCTCCTCGTATCAAACGAAGGACTTCAACAGCCAGGAGACGGGTAGAATTCCTAGGTAGAGGTTCTGGCTGGGGATGTGGCAGGGGGAAGGTGGGAGGTGTTCTGCCCAGGTGCTAGGCTCAGCAAACCCCATTGGGGCCCCAGAACCAGCCAGGAATAGAGGGTTCCTGAGCCCCACAGCCTGCATAACTGAAATTGTACAGTCAGGCTGGAGATGGCTTTCACCGGGGGTCACTCTGTAGCACATAAAACACCTGTACGGTGATTAGAGAATCCATTCAGGCATGTTATTTTCCAGACTCCTGAGGCTCACTATGTGAGGCCGCCTCACTGCTGGGAGGCCTTATACATGACTCAGGGAGTAAACACTTGTCCCAGCCTGTTTGAGGCCCAGCTCAGCTGCTTGCCACCTATGTGACCTCTGGCAAATTACCACCCTGTGTCCAGAGTCCTTGTATAAAATGGAGACATCAGGGTTATCATGAAAATTAAACAAGTTATAGACATAGACCTCTCAGAAGAGTACCTGGCACTTCATCAATAGTCTTGAAGGTCAGCTGTTCTTATGTGAGTAAGGGGTGCCCAAGGCACAGGGTGAAATTGAAGTATGAGACATCATTCAGCATAGTAGTTCAATTGAAATTGTACTGTTTCCTTGGCTATGCAGTTTCAGGGAATGCAGGTAATTCCGTGCATTTCTGCAGCCTCCTTCATTCCAAATAACAGGTCTATTTCTAGAGCCCATGTCTGGGTGTGTGTGGGCAGGGATGATGGGGGATAACCTGTAAAATAGATGGAGGATCCAGGCGTATGGGACTCTTCCAGGGGCCTCGACCTCCAGCCTCCCTGACTCCTTTCTTAGTGGATTATAAGCATCCTGAGTCCCTTTCAGCAGGATGAGGACAGCTGGCATTTCTTTGCTGCTGTTTTTTTCTTTCCAAACTCCTTTTGTTTCCCTTTCTTCTCTTCCACAGGTAGAGGTGACATGGACATGTCATACCTGGGAATTTCTTGTCATCCTTTAAGACCCCAGGGCACAGTCCTGAGCTGGACATGACAGTGGCTTGAGTGTTTCCCCTGGTGCTGTTTCGTTGTTTGGCATGTGCCTGTGCAGCCAGTGGGCACATGTGGAGTGTGAATGTGGGTCCCAGGGGTGGCAGAGAACCTCCCCAGCAAGAGTGTATGGGTCTCCTGATGGACCCTAGACATCCATCTGGAATTTTTTTTTATTTGTTTATTGTTTGTTTGTTTGAGAGAGACGGTGGGAGAGAGAGAAACAATTTTATTTAGTTTTTCATGTGGCTTTTGTTGCTCTGACACTCCATGGTATACATGGTGCTGGGGTTCGAACCCGTGTTTTCACGCATGCCAGGCTGAGCCAGCGCTCCAGCACCCACCTAGAATTTTTGCTGTTGACCTTTTCTGCAGCTGGGAGCCACTGCTGCTCACCTTGCCCAGCTTCCTAGCCCAAACACTGATGTCCTGGCTTGTTCCCAGACCTGCGAATTGGGAAGGGGCAGAGTAAGAATCTGGTCTTTGTCACTGAGCCCTGGTTCTCTCACCACTTATTATGTGAGTTTAAAAATTTTTCTAACTTCAGGAATCCTCCATTTCCCCGCCTGTAAATAGTGAGTGATAATTCTTGCCCCTGAGGTGGTTTTGAGGAGTGAATTAATGGACTTACATGTGAAATACATTAGGTTCTCAACATGGTCGGGTGATGTGATGCATGTCAAATGCTACCTGCCGTGCAGCCGTGTCTTGATATGAGGTAGCTTTATAAAGCAGACACTGCAGTACCTGGGATCTTGGCATCCCCTGAATCCCTGACCACGTTCGTGTGGTGTTGGTGGCACATGAGCTCCCTTTAGGGTCTGTGGCCTCCTTCAGATCCTCAGGACATCTAAGATCCACAGCTGCAGGGCCTCTCAGTCTCGGCACTGGTGACATTTGGGGCTGGATAATTCTTTGTGGTGAGGCTGTCCTGTGCATTGTAAGATGTTTAGCACCATCCTTTGCCCACTAGGTGTCGTGAGCACCCTCCTCTTCCTTCACGGTTATGACAACCAAAAAAGGTCTGTAGACTTGGTCAGCTGTGCTTAGGAGGGGTGCAAAATAGCCCCTAGTTAAGAACCACTGCTCTAGATGTTCTGACAGGCATGGGATGTACCCCTCTTTTGTTATGTTCACCTCCTTGTTATATTTTCCTTTTTAGCATTTAGAGTTTTTTGCTTGTATTTTTGTTTTGTTTTGTTTTCTGTGTTTTTGTACCAGGGATGCTTTACCACTGAGCCACATCTCCTGCTCATTTGTAATTTTTTTTTTTTTTGGGCAGCCAGAGAGAGAAAGAGAGAATCAATTTCATTTAGTTTTTCATGTGGCTTGCGTTGCTCTGATACTTTGTTGTGTACATGGTGCTTGGGTTTGAACCTGCATCCTTGCATATGCCAAGCAAGCGCTATAACCCCTAAGCCACTGGTCTGGCCCACATTTCTACTTTTTTTTATTTTCATACAGAATCTTGGCAAGTTGCTGAGGCTGGCTTTGAACTCTCAATCTTCCTGTCTCAGACTCCTAAACTGCTGGGATTACAGGCGTGCACCACCGTGCCCAGCTACAGTATTATTTATTTATAGTCAGGAGATGCAGCTAGCTAAGTAGGTTGCCTTTTACCTGTATACACTGAAAGCTGGGGCAGGCCTTGAGGTAGGTGTCCAAGAACTTTTTCAGTAGACCACTCTAGAAGCCTCTCTCGAGCATCAGATATGCATTTGCCTGGCTATGTTTGGGTGATTCCTTCTGCTGTCAAGTGGATCCAGAGCTCCCAGCCTCCCAGGCTGTGCCCCAGATTGCCGGTTTCATGTGGGGTGTGACTGCATATTCCAAGGGGATAAAAGGCTTATTCTGTCAAATAGGCGGGGCAGAAACTCCGGACCCCATAGCAGGTTGCGAGATGTTCTGTGATGTTCCTCCACAGACACCTCTGAACCCAAGTTTCCGAAGCATGCTTGGTCCTGAAACACCTCTCTTTGTACAGCTCCCAGGAAGCCTTGAAGTCCTCAGGGACATACTCAGATATTATTACAAACCCTACACAATGTCATCTGAGTCCTGGGGTCTGGTGTCGCTGAAGATATTGGCTCCTCGGCTTTAGACTGCTGAGTGACCACACACGTTCTTAAATCACACCTCTCTCAGCCCAGTGGCCCCTTCCTAACCCTGCGTCCTTTCAAGGTGGCCGGCAGAATGCAAAAGCCCGAGTGAAGGCAGTGGCAGTCACACTACCCGTGCTGCTTTCGTTTTGTTTTGCTCTTCCCTTGTGGGCGTCCTGGGGTGGGACAGTGTGGTCTCATTCTGCCTGAGCTCAAGTCTTCCCTGTTCCCAGTGGTCTGCATTTGGCACAGAATTGGCACACGTGCTCCACCACCATCCTGTGTTTCTCTTTCCATTTTTTTCCCTCTTGTATTTGTAAAATGATAATATGTTGGGTTTGGGGCTTGGCATTGGTTGATTAAAATAAAGACTTTGTCTCCAACCAGCCTTGGCACACAGTATGGCACTTTACTTTAAAAATTGTTGGAGCCAGATGTGGTGGCATACACCTATAATCCCAGCTACTCAGGATTGCAAGTTTGAGGCCAGCCTGGGTAACTTGATAAGATCCTGTCTCAAAATAAAAATTAAAAACAGCTGGGGGTGTGGT
>PVKS010002557.1:0-12439 GCA_004027875.1 Aplodontia rufa
AAAAAGAGAATCAACTTTATTTAGTTTTTATGTAGCTTTTGTTGCTCGGACGCTTCATTGTGTACGTGATGCTGGGGTTCAAACCTGTGTCGGTGCACATGCCAGGCAAGCACTGTAACTGCCAAGACACTGTTCCAGCCCTATTTTGCAAATTTCTTGATCTTTTAATTCTGATATGGATGTAATATTTCCTCAAATCTCTCTAAGAGAGATTTGTAATACTTATAAGTTTATAATACTTATAAATGCCAGACTCTGAAGTCACAAATCTCATTTTACGTTAGTGTGTGTTTGGAGAACACCCTTTTAGTTAACAGGGATATTTGTGTTTGGCGTAAGTGTTAAAAACCATCATTCCCTAATTGAGACTTTCCTCTGGTATCCAGAAAAAGGACAAAACTAAGAAAACCTGGGAGTGCTAGAAAGAAAGTGAGAATCTGACCTAAGAATTCTGTATTGGAGGGAGTGGAGCAGTGGCTCAGTGGTTATGGTCCTTGTCTGGTATACACAAGGACACAGGTTCAAATCCCAGCACCTCGTATACAATGAAGTGCTGGAGCAACAAAAGCCACATGAAAAATTAAATAAAATTGATTCTCACTGCCTCCCCCTCTCTGTCTCTCTCCACTGTCCGTCTCTCTTAAAAAAAAAAAAAAAAAAGAATTCAATATTGGCAATATATTCTTCCCTTACATGATATTTCAATTCCTCAAAGTTAGGGCCTCGAAGGGCTGTGGAAATGACAAGGCACCATCAAATGAATGATATTAAATTTCCGCAATTTGGTCTAGCGGTGCAATCTCTGCAGTTGGCATCTGGAGGCTCCAGTTCTACACTGCAATTTGTCTTTAGTAAGAGAAACCCAATTTCTTTTTTCTTTCTTTCTTTTTTTTTTTTTTTTTAAGAGAGAAAGAGAGTGAGAGAGAGACAGAGAGAATCAATTTTTATTGAGTTTTTCACATGGCTTAAGTTGCTTTGACACTTAGTTGCATACGTGGGTTCCTGGGGTTTGAACCCGTGTACTTGTGCATGCAGGGCAAGCACCGTAACCACGGAGCCACCGCTCCAGCCCCCGAAAACCCAATTTCAACTAGCTGAAGCACGGTGGGGTTTTGTGGGAACAGGCTGTGAAAGGTGCCCCAGGGAGCGAGGGGGTCACAGTGGGAAACGGGATGCTGTGATGGCTCTGGGTCTCTGCCTTGCCTCTTGCTTCTCTCTGCATGTCCATGTCACGCTGATGCGGGGTTTTCGAGATGAGGCCGGATTCTCTGCTCCCGCTGGTGAATGGAGTCTGGGCCTCTACAGACTCTAGCAGCCAAAACAGCCCGGTTTTAGTGTTTGCAGCCATTCCCAGCTAAAACTGGGAATTTGGGCTGGCTGCAGGTGTCTGCAGCCGAAAGTTTTAGCCGCTCCCCAGCTAAAAGCTGGGTGTTGCAGCTCTTGGTGTGGTGGAAATTTATCCCGGGAATTCGGCGCCAATCTCCTGGATTCTTGTCTCGTGAATTTGAAGAATAAAATCCACAGACAACCACGGAAGGAGGAGCAAAAGGAGTAGGATTTATTTAGGAAGAAGAGCAGAGACTCCGCAAAGCGGAGGGGCACCTGGAAGCAGGACACCGTCTAGTGGAGGTCAGGCCAGGGGTTATGTAGGTTTGGGCGTGAGCATAATTAACATTCATGCAAAGCAGACATTGAGAAATGCATCAACCCCATTGGTTAAAATCTATGTAAAACAGGCATTGAAACTGGTCAGAAACACCATTGGTTAAAACAAAAGGTGGCAAATACTTCCTAGTATCCACCTGTGACCACCCCCATCTTAGTCAGGGGCTAGGGTGAGCCTCAAGGTCTTTTTGCATTGAAGGCCCTGAGCACGCCCTGTCAATCACTCCCCACCTCTGCCAGCTAGCTCTCGATAGGGGCCCTCAGTCCTGACTACCCAGCCATTTCACTGTCTCTCCTAATCTGTCTCAACGCCAGGGTGTTTCACATGACTAGGGACATGTGGTGACGGCTCTGGGGTCATGATTCAAGAGGAAAGGCCGAGAAGAGGACCTTTCCCCCAAGCTTGGACATGACACGTGCTAGTTTGGTGACCTGCTCACCTTGAACCAGTCACTGTGGCTAAGTTCATGTTGGTGGCTGAGACTGACCGTCAGGGTTAGGGCATAGCCTGCCTCTAGATTGGGGTGGAATAAGGTAAGACTTTGGAGATGTGAGCACCACTCCAGTCACGCTGTAGGAGCTGTGGGGAGAAGAAGCTGTTTTTTAGAAGGGGAGGACTGTGCTTGGGATACAACGCCAAGACGTTCACAAATCTCTGCTACTAACTAGGTCTGTGATTCCCCTGGGCCTCAGCTTTTCCACCTGTAGAGTGAGATGAGTATTTCTCAGCTTAAATATATGATTTTGCTAAAAGCCACAAGCTATTGTCCTTAATTATTTTTCATCTGCATGAGAATCAAATATCTCTGTTAGAGACTGGAAAATTGTGATTCTACACATTAAATAGGAGAAGGAAAAAATTATTTAAGGCACATCCTGCCTCCAAGGATTTTTAAGAAGGGAAGCATATTCCTGTAGTTTTTCACCCCTGGAACACAGATATAAATACCTCAGTACACTTTTCCCACAGTGCAGTTTATCCTGCTGTCCTTGTGACAGCTGAGTGACAGCGTGGTGCTCTCTCTTGGTGCCAGCTGGTCGGGGAAGGCAGCCTCCAGTGCCATTTGACTTCTAGAAGAGCTGGAACAAACAGTCCTCGGATGCAGCTGCTACCAGCAATTCATGTACTAAAGAAGCCAGCTGCCTGATACCAGCAATCACACCTCTTTGTCACTCTTGTGTGTAAGGCTAAGGAAGGGCATGCAGTTGAAATCTAGGCTGGGTCTGTAATCAGTAGCCATTAATTTCTAATTTCCCTTGATTGTCAGAACACTTTTAAGAATCCACCATCCTTCTGGAAAATTTGTCAAAACCTCTTCTGGTTCTTCTCCCATTTTCCTCTTCTTCCTCTCCCTTAGTTGTACATTCTCCCCACTCTACTGGTAGCAATTGACGTTTAGTTGAACTAGCATTTGTTTGTTATTTACACCAGCTTCTGAACCAAGCCAGAAAAGAGACCTGAATCGGGTAGTCTGCGTAACTAATATGGTGAACAGGAGAGACTGCAGGATGGAATAAAAATGGAACTTTCCTTGATATTTGCTTTGTTTTATGCCTTTAAAATTCTTTTCATGATGATGGATTTCTACTTGTTCCTGGACAAAATCAAGGACAGTCTCTGTGTCTTTCAGACACCTCCTGCTACCAGAATTTTATGACAAAGGCCCTGGCTTTAGCAATTCCAAATTACTAGATTTGGCCCCTTCTCCCAAGATGCCAGTCAAAGAGACAAGCAGTGGTAAAGGCCGGAAAGACGCTTTAATCAGTGTGGCTGCATTGTGAAGAACAAAAAAAAAGGTTTAGTGACTGAAAATCTGTCTTCCAGGGACCGACAAGAACCGTTTTATAAAAAGGGTGCCAAAGGCAAAGGTCTGGGGTTTACATGGCTGGGGGTGGGGGGAAGGTTGAATGGCTGGCAAAGAAGGTGATCTTAGGCCATGATCTGGTTATTATCTCAGAATTGTTTCTGCAAAGTTCCAGGAAAGTTGTTATCACTTGAATGGGTGATTCTGTCCCCATCAGAGAAGATTGATCCTGCTCAGAGGGGACAGCCTCCATTCCTGTCATGGGGGCTTAGGGGTGCAGTCTCATCATGGGGTCATCTGTCTGAAACTCACTCTTCTTCTGAGTAGCTTCTGTCCTTTGTCATAAAGACATTTATCAATCAGACCTGCTGTTCCTGGAATCCAAGGTCACAGCAGGAGAGAATGACGCAGGAGAAATCAGAAGGAAAACAATGTTAAACAGGCAAAATGAAGATGGTTATGTTGTGGCTGACACCTCCCCCCTTCACCGCTGGGAGGCTGACCTAGCGGGTGAGATCAATATGCTCTGTATTTTAGTCAATGTTTTCACTGCTGTGACTAAAAGACCCGACAAGAACAATTTTGAGGGTGGAAAAGTCTATTTGGGGGCTCATGGTTTCAGAGGCCTTAGTCCATACATGACTGGGTCCATTCCTCGAGGCGCAAGGTGAGGCTGAATATCATGGCTGTAGAGCGGGTCAAGGCATGGCTTCAGGAAGCAGAGACAGACTCCAAGCCAGATACAAAATCTGTACTCAAATAAGTCCTGAAGTTCCATGACCCACTGCTGTGGAGCGCGGCATCACGATGTTCTGTCCAAAGGGCTTGTTGCGGTTCCACCCCTACAGCTTTGTCAGGTGTAGCCCACCTGGCTTCTCTATTGACTTGTCTCTGATCAGTTCCTGCAGCTTTTCTAGACAGTTCTATAGTGCTGGTACTGCACTGGGGAGTCTTCAGTGCAGCGTCAGCTTCCTCTTCACAGCTCTACACATTGTCCTCTCAGGGGCTACCCACAGGGACTCTGACCCCAGAGCAGCTTGCCTGGCCTCCCAGGCTCTCCTTTCAAATCTTGGTGGAAGCTTCCATGAGTTCCTAACTCCAGCATCCTAAAATCTTGCAGAACCAGCACCACATGGTTTCCACCAACGTCTGCTGACATCTTGAGCAGTGCCCACGCCTCCAGGGACCCTGGATGCAGCTGAGTGCGTTGGAAAACCTTCCTAGGCTCCCTTGTGCAAGAAGGGTGGCCCACTGGGCTCTTCTCAAAGGAATTTTTTCCCCTAGAACCTGAGATGGGTGTGGTCTTGCCAAATCCTGAGATGCCCGCAAGCCATCTTTCTAATTGTCTCTAGGCAAAGTCTTTTGCACTTCTTTAGTGGATGTAATGTCTTTAACAACTACAACTTCCTTAGTCCGAGTTTCAAGTCCAAGTTTTCAAATCTTTTTGTTCTGCTTTCCGCTCCTGATTAGCACAATAAACTTGGCTAAAAGCCACCAGCAATATCCATGCCACTGCATGAATGCTATGTTGCTTAGAAATTTCTTCCGCCAGATTAAGAAGCCCATTGCTTTTAAAATCAGGCTCACAGGGGGTTGGAGCGGTGGCTTGGTGGTTACAGTGCTTGCCTGGCATGGGCAAGTACACGGGTTCAAACTCCAGCACCCACATACACAACTAAGTGTTGGAGCAATGAAAGCCATGTGAAAAACTAAATAAAAATTCATTCTCTCTGTATCTCTCTCTCTCACTGTTCTTCTCTCTTTTTAAAAAAAAATCAGAAACTCTCAGTACACAGGCAAAATGCAGACAACTTTAGTCAGAATGTAGCACAGATGGTCTTCAGTCCAATTTCCAAGAAAGTCCTCCTTGTCCTCTAAAACCTCTTGAGCCCTGTCTTTACTGTACATAGTCCTGTGGGCATTCAGGTCTTCTGAGCTCCCACCAGAATCTCCCATCAAGCTCCACTTGCAGCTTGCACTGCTAAACATCTCAAAATTCCTCCCACAGGTTCCAGAAAGCTCCAAAAGCATCTAAACCACAGGGTCAAGTCAGTCATAGCAACAGCCCCACTCTCGGTACCCATTTCTGTTTCAGTTGGCTTTCCATTGCTGTGGTTAAAAGGACCAACTGTAAGATCAGACACAAGTGACCAAAAAGGAGTCAAATCTCAGAGTGGCTGAGCGAAGCTTTCATTGGAATTGGCTCTCCAGTGAGGTTCATGGTCCACTGAAGTGGGGGGGCCAGAGAAGTTGCTCGTGGGCCCGGCTGGGCAGTGACTTTATAGTCTGGGGTGGGCAGGGGAAATTTGGGGGTCTCAGATCTCTCAGGGATTGGCTGGTGACTCCATGGATCATCAGGAGATTGTGAGATGCCACTGGGGCTTATCTGTGAGCACCTGATTGGGTTGTTCCTTCTCGGGCTGGCTGACGCCCTGCCCACAACCAGCCTCCGGAAACTGACCTAACACTAACAAGAACAATTTTAGGAGGAATAGTTTATTTGGGGGCTCATGGTTTCAGAGTTCTTAGTTCATGGAAAGCTGGCTCCATTCCTCAGGACTTGAGGTGAGGCTGAACATCATGGCAAAAGGTATGACTCTAGGGATTAGAGAGAGAGAATCCATGCCAGATGCAAAATATATACCCCACGCCGTGCCCCCAGTGACCCACCTCCTCCAGCCACACCCTCCCAGCTGACCTTAACACCAATTAATCCCCATCAGGAGATTAACTCACTGATTGGGTTAAGGCTCTCAGAACCCAAACATTCACCCCTCAGCTTTTTTTTTTTAATTGTCTCACATGAGATTTTGGGGGACACCTCACATTCAAACCATAACACTCTGTGTCCTCGGGACTCTGGCTGGGTTTGGACAGTGGGGAGCTCCAGCGGGAAACTAGAGGAAGAAGAAGAGTGAGGGGAAGGAATTCAGTCTCTCACCTTGCTGTGTGGTGACTTCAGCTGTTTGTGCCCCTTTAGAGAAAGGTGATTCTCTTCAGGATTACAACTCCCTTTCCTAGGGGTTTCTAGCCATCTGTCTCCTGGCATCCCTGTGGGTTGAGGTACTATCCCTCAGGTTCTCTCTTGCACACTGTCCACACTTTTGTCGTTTGGTATTTTGTTAACAAAAAAATCCTCCCCATGCTTTTGGAATTTGAGCTCAACACAGGAGCCTCCAAGAAAGTGGAGCCACGTTAGCTGCAAACACAATCTCAGTGAAGAAATTACTCTACCCAGACCGAGATGCTAATCATCACAGCAATTTACACTCCAGCCTTGGATGGGGAAGGGGGCATAGCTGGCTCTGTTATCTCTCACTTCACCTGCCTCCTAAAGTTTTCTTAACTGTCTGGAATGAAATGGAGAAAGAGGCAGGAAGTTTTCTCTTGAACCTGGCATGATTAGAACCCTCTCTCCTGGACCTCCACCCCCAGCTGCATGCCCATGACCCAGGAAAGTCTCTTGGACTGCCTCTCCAGGGGTCTGTCACACTGGCACTTACTACTAAAGGGCTGTTGAGATAGAAAAAGTTAGGCAGTCAGAGTAGATAGAATGTTTGCGTCGGTCTGGAGGAGACTGGTTTCTCTTCTGACATTCTCTTTGATATGTCAGTGAGGCCCAAAGGCAAACACTCCCTGCTGCTAGAGGAGGAACCACTTCCTTCCCTGGCCCCTAAGTGCAAAAGCAAAGACATAACCCCTTAAGTGCAAAGGCAGGGAGATAAGGACCAAATGAAGAAAGATAACATATATAAGAGACAAACTCAACCCCAGTATGAGCCCTTTGCTCCCTTCCCCACCTGAGGGAAGTCTGCCCTGTTCTCTCTCTTCTTAAATAAACTGTTTACTCTGCTTGCCTCGGTGTCCCTCGGTTTCATTCTTCGACTCCGAGAGGACACGACATCCACATCACCGGCATCACTGTCATGGTTTGGATCTGGATTTTCCCCCAAAAGTTCATGTGTTGGAGGCTTGGTCCCCAATGTAGCGCTGTCCTCAGGTGGGGCTTGCGCATGCGGGCCTGCTGTGGTTTGGATATGAGGTATTCTCTCCAAAGCTCCCCTATTGATGCAGGGTTTTTGAGATGAGGCTGGATTCTCTGCTCCCACTGGTGAATGGAGATCCAGCAGCCAAAACAGCCCGCTTCTAGTGTTTGCAGCAATTCCCAGTTAAAAATGGGAATTTGGGCTGGCTGCAGGGGTCTGCAGCTGAAATAGTGTTAGCAGCTCTCCAGCTAAAAGCTGGGTGTTGCAGCTGTTGGTGTGGTGGAAATTCATCCCGGGAATTTGGCACCAATCTTCTGGGTTCTTGTTTCACGAATTTGAAGAATAAAATCCACGGACAACAATAGAAGGAGGAGTAAAAGGAGTAGGATTTATTTAGGAATAAGAGCAGAGACTCCGCAAGGCGGAGGGGCACCTGGAAGCAGGACACCATCTAATGGAGGTTAGGCCAGAGGTTATATAGATTTGGGGTATGAACATAATTAACATTTACGCAAAGCTGGCATGGAAAAATGCATCAACTACATTGGTTAAAATCTATGTAAAACAGGCATTGAAACTGGTCAGGAACACCCTTGGTTAAAACAAAAGGTGGCAAATACTTCCTAGTACCCACCTGTGACCACCCCCATCTCTTAGTTGGGACAAAGATGAGCCTCAAGGTCTTTTTGCATTTGAAGGCCTTAGCATGCCTGTGATCACCCCCCACCTTAGTTGGGACAAAGGTGAGCCTCAAGATCTTTTTGCATTTGAAGGCCCTGAGCACACCCTGTCAATCACTCTCTGCCTCTATCAGCCAGCTCTTGGATGGGGGCCCTCTGTCCTGACTACCTAGCCATTTCACTGTCTCTCCCAAGTGGTCGCACTGTTAATGCAGGAATGCTCAGCAGTGAAATGAATTGATTTTAAGAGCTCAATGTCTTGGATCATTTTCTCCAGCCTCTTACATTCTCAAAGTGTGGGAGATTTATGAGCAGGAGGGAATCATTCTCTAATACCCATTCTGAATTTCTCCGTGGGAGGTGGGCAATCCATCTCATACACATTTTAAAACCTGATTTTCACCTCATGTTAGAGTCTCAAAACTCTCTTATTAAAACATTGTCACAGGTTTTTGCACGTGTTTTCAAGTGTTAATCAAAATAAAACAGGGTCAGGAAGTGCAGCTCAGTGGTAGAGTGAGTAACTAGCAGGTGCAAGGCCCTAGGCTTTATCTCCAAAATGACCAAACAACGACAACAGCAAAATTAAAAAAATACATGTCAGTGACCAAGCAGCCTGCATGTGTAGTGCTCCGAGGCTGAGGCAGGAGGACAGCTTAAGCCCCAGTGTTCAAGGCCAGCTAGGCAAGCAGCAAAACCTTCTGAGAAGACAAATAGCAGTTCAAACTGGCCTCCACAATAAAGAGAATTGGGGCTGGAGCAGTGGCTCAGTGGTTTTGGCGCTTGCCTAGCAAGCACGAGGACCTGGGTTCAAACCCCAGCACCACGTACACAACTAAACTAAGTGTTGGAGCAACTAAGGTCATGTGAAAAACTAAATAAAGTTGTTTCTCTCTTTCTCTGTCTCTCTCACTGTCCCTCTCTCTTAAAAAAAAAAGAGAGAATTGGTTGGCTCACATAACTGAAAGAATCATTGCTCAGTTTATCTGTGATTCTTGCCCTTAGATCGGCCCTGCCCACGCTTACAAAACGGCTGCCTGCTGTAACCCCGGTGTAAGTGTCCTTGTTCAAATGTAGGGAACAAAGAGGTTATCCCATCCCTCAACGCTGAACAAAGATCTTGAGACTTCCTCTCCTTGGGCAAGATTAAACAATTTAGGTCAAGTGGCTGACTCTGAGCCAATCCTTGGTTCTGATTGGTTTAAACCTGGGGAAGATGACATTGCGACCAATCACATAACCTCAGGGTTGGTGGTGATTGTGGTGGAGCTGGACTCAACCTTATTTGAATCCTTTATTTGTACAACCAGAAAGAAGCGTGGGAATGAATAGTCAGGAGGCAACTACCACCACCTAATCCAAGGTCCTCTTCCTCAAGCATTTCATTTTGTCCCCAGTGATTTCATAGTTAATTACTTTATATTTGTAATACAAACGCACTTGTGCCAATAAAGGAATTTATTTTGCTTTGAGACTGACTTTTCCATTAGACACAAGAGGCAAAGTGCCCAGGACCAATGAAAAGTTTTAATTACTTTTAAAACAAGAAAAAAATATGAACTTTAATGTCAACGAAAATGTTTTCCTAGGCAATTTTAGCATATTCATCTTTATGGCAATGCAATTACAAAATATAATTTATAGCTTTCATTTACTTTTCATAGAAGAAAGGACCCATCAAGGCAGAAAAGTTTGGGTCTTTAAAAGTCATCACGCAGCCCTGCTTTTCCAATCATTAGTCCCCCTTAGCTGCAGTGTTGCTCCCACCAGCTTCAGTTATCCCTGTGTTAGTCAGCTTTGCACTGCTGTGACCAAATTACCTGACAAGTACAACTTAGGGGAGGAAAAGCTTATTTTGGCTCATAGTTTCAGAGCTCCGTGGTTGGTTGACTTCATTGCTTTGGGCCCAAGTGAGGCGGAACATCATGGGTGAAGGGTGTGGCAGGAATACTGCTCCACTCATGACGGACAGGAAGCAGGGAGAAAGAGGGACAGAGAGGAAGGGGCTGCAGGGACGACGAACCCTTCCAGGACCCACCCCCAGTGACCCACCTCTGCCAGCATGGCCTACCTGCCAACAGTTGCCACCCAGTCAGTCTCTTAAACAAGGACAAACTGATTAGGTTCCAGCTCTCATAACTAATCATTTCCCCTCTGAATATTCCTCATTAACACAGGAGTTTTTGGGCAATGCGTTATATCCAAACCATAACATCCCTGGTTCAAAATTAAATGGGAAATTCTAGTAGCAAACAAGTAATAAGTTTTATTAAATAAGTAATAACTTTTATTAAAGTGTATTCCTGTACACTTATACAATGGCTCAAAATGGCCTCCAGAAGGAACTTTTGACTTTCAAATCCTCACAGATTTGGGCAATTACTGTCAAGGGACAACGAAGTGATAAAAAATGCCATATGCTCAGGTCATTTGGGATTTGCACTCTTGTCCCCCACCCCTTTACTTAGGTCAATCCTCTTTCTCCTCCCCTCTCATAGCTACAGTCCCTCTGCTCCTTTCTCCTACAGCTATGGCTCTTCCTCCTCCTCCTCCAGAACCTCACCCCTCATTCCCTCTACATCTACCCCAGTCTGTAAGTGGCAGAGGGGGCCCAGCTCCCACTGGGATCCCCTCCACAGATTTCTCCCAAATAAACCTGTGTTACTGTTGAGCCGCCGCTCTCCTGTCTTTATTTCCTTAATTTTTTCATCTCTTTTCTTACATAAATGGTGCCAAAATCTGTTTCCTGATAGTTTTCTGTATGTGTGCACACCTGTATTGTGTTTTTCTATGTATGTGTTGTACGTTGTATCAACATGGTACCACATTGGCTTAAATGAGTGCTCAGAAATTAAATTTTAAAAAATGGATCCAAATGACTCTCTGTTCATGTGACTCAAACATTTAAAGAGACTCAATTTAAATTGCTTAAACAGGAGCAAAGTTGTCTTTGAAATTCCTAATCCACATGTTTTTCCAGGTGGTCAATCAATAGAATACTTTTCTCTAAATGTTAAGTGTATCATTCATTGCTTCTAGGATTTTTCTTCAACAGGGGAGAAACAGCTTGTGTTGGTTACCTGCACTTGTCTGATCACATAAATGGGATTGATCTTTATTCATGTTTGCTAAGAGGACATTTGATTGCTGCTGCTAACCGTGAGTTCAGTTGCTCTTGGCATCTTGGATTCTATAGGACAACACATATTTGGGTCTATTCAATAAGTTGTTGATAAATGGAAAAATTTAATGTTATTTTCTGGATTTTCACTAAAAGCAAAATTGTTAAGCATTAAAATTCTAACATGTGTAACAGGTATACAAAGGGTACAAAAGTTTCAACTGCTTTGACTTTTATATGATACAAAGTATTTCAGCTTAAGAGTGGGAATTACTTCCAAAGGAAGTTTAGGATGACTCAGTAACTGGGAAGTTTAGGAAAGAATCAGCAGCTGGGAAAGATGTACTGATAAGACAAAGTGTAATTCTTTAATATGTTTTTTAAAACATTGGTATGCTTATCAAGATGATTTCTTATGTCTGTTAAGTGTTATTAGGGAAACTAAATCAGAATTTGTACCTGTTTAAAGTCTTAAATGATTGTTCTACCACTGGTTAAATAAACAACTGTTATTTCAGGATATCATTGTTGATATTCTAGACCTATGTGACTAAAGGTACATATACATCTGAGAACTAAATTTTCAGGCTTTCCTCTATATATGTGTTACATAGTTTAAGGCAGACAAGTTAACTAAGGCAGGCAAGTTAACCAAGTGCTGTCTTTTAAACACTGTTCATTTTAAACCTGGCTTACGTTTGTTTTAAATGCGTAGAGGTTTTATCATTAATGGGCTGCATTTATAAATCAGTCTTTGATCACTGATACTGTTTCTCTTGGCAATTTCATTTTGTATTTTTCAACTGTTTTGAGTAAGAGTCTAAATTGCAGGTTTGTGGAAGGTAAATCTCAGAAGCTTGTGTATTATTAAGTTAAGTATAATTGGCACAATCAGTTAAAACTGTTTAAGATTTCTCTTATGGTCAAAAAGTGTTCAATCTTTGTCTAAATATTATGTAAGTTATGTAACCATGAAGTGCTCTCATATATATTGTATCTGACATAGAAGGGCCATACTGCCGTTTAAAAACCTGACTTACATCGATTTGTTTTGACTAAGTTTTTTTCTGATCATTAACACTATTTCCTAAATGTAGATTCAGATACACTCCAAAAATGATACATGAAAACTTTGTAAAATACTATTAAGAGGCAAAGATCAGCTTCAAAAATAAAATACTT
>PVKS010002557.1:12539-44109 GCA_004027875.1 Aplodontia rufa
ATATTTGTCAAGAGCTCTACCTGTCAAGAGCTCTACCTCACCTGAGCTAAGACTCAGTCTCTCACCTTATGGTCCCAAAGTAGAATTAAATTCATTTGGTCTTGCTAATTTCTTGTTGTATTTTCCTTGTAAAACTTTAAAACTGTTGCTTATTAGTGTTTTGCAGAAATACTACTTCTAACAGGAAAAACTGAATTAAGACATGGTATCACCTACAGGACAGATAAGATATACTACTAATTTTAAGCACTGTTATTGATCCTAATTAAATAAGAGGGGAAACTATAAAACTGTAACATAGTATTTCCACTTTAAGACTGGTAAAACTGGCCAGCTGAATGCTTAACACCAAATCCAGGAGACCAAAGTTAAGATATTTAAAGGGTTAAGAAAAATAGTTAATATTTTGGCCCTTGCCCTGTTTGGTCAACAAAACTCAGGGGACAATGAGATTTCTCTACAGGCTTGACAGCTCTGGGTAACATGATCAGGGGGATCAAGTGACTCTAGAGAACAGAAAGCCAACCAGTGGACACTCTTCAAAAAGGATGATCATTCATAGGCAATGTCCCAAATGTTTCCAAGTGAAGCCACATGTGATCAGCATGACCATGATCTATTCTGGCAGATGGCACAACTGATGGAAGAGCCTAGAGGCTTTTCACAAGTTCCTCAAGAATGACCCTGGCAAATCTCAGCTGACTTGTAGCAATCGATAGGGACAACATCAATTTTGGTCAAGTTGGTCTTAAACACCTGGCAAGAGAATATAAGCAAAGCTCAGTTCTACATGGACATTTAGCAACAGAGACACTGGTTCCTTTTTAAAAAAACAGTACTTGAGGTCCTGCTTATTAGTTCTCTCAAAGGTAAATAAAACTGGGAGGTTAAATAGCCAAAGGAAATATCTCTACCAGAGAGAAGTTAACACTAAAGAATAAACTGTTTTACAGAATCACATGGGACTACAGTCCATTTAAAAGCTAAATGCCACATTTAGAGAGGGTTCCCCTATTTCACAACTCTTCAAAGAACTTTTCTTACTGTTACACTTCCTCTACCTCAGTGCCTTCCAACCGAACCATACAGGTCTCTTTTTCAGTGTTTTCTCCTCCAGGATTTTTTTTTCCTTTGGTGTAATGGCACCTTGACAAAAAACTTAAGTTCCAATATGCTATTTGCTTTCTGTGTGTCCTCAGCTTTAGTTCCTCAGCTGACGCTATATAGTGAAGCTGAATTAATCTGGTTTGCACAGAATCCCCTCCCTAGGGTGAAACGGGCCATTTTCCTACCAGTGGTGGTCAGACTCTCCCTAGCCTCCTCACTCGCTGTCTGGGTTGGGGGCAGGAGGATACAGTCTCTGCCACCCAGAGGTTAGAACAGCAACTCCAAGAGGCAGTGGAGGCATCTGCTGCCTCCCTGGCCTCGCTACAAAGACAAATAACAACTATTGCCCAAGTTTTCTTGTGGAACCACCTAGCACTACATCTCCTGACAGTGGACAAAGGGGGAACATGTCTATTCCTAAAAGAGGAATGCTGCTGCTACATCAGTGAAGCTGGGCTGATTGAGAAAAACAACATAACTCTCAGATGTCTGAGGAGGGGCTTAAGCAGCAATAGTCAAATGACCCTTGGCCAGGGTAGCTAAACTCTGCTCTTGTCACCTGGCTGACCCAAATACTTACTCCCATGTTTGTGATAATGATGCGGGGTTTTTGAGTTGAGGCCACATTCTCTGCTCCCACTGGCAAATGGAGTCTGGGCCGCTACAGATTCCAGCAGCCAAAAATAGCCCGCTTCTAGTGTTTGCAGCCATTCCCAGTTAAAACTGGGAATTTGGGCTGGCTGCAGGGGTCTGCAGCTGAAATAGCGTTAGCAGCTCCCCAGCCAAAAGCTGGGTGTTGCAGCTCTTGGTGCGGTGGAAATTTGCCCCAGGAATTCGGCATCAATCTTCTGGGTCCTTGTCTCATGAATTTGAAGAATAAAATCCACAGATAACCATGGAAGGAGGAGTAAAAGGAGTAGGATTTATTTAACGAAGGAGAGCAGAGACTCCGCAAGGCAGAGGGGTACCTGGAAGCAGGACACCTGGGTACCGTCTAATGGAGGTCAGGCCAGGGGTTATATTGATTTGGGGTATGAGCATAATTAACATTCATGCAAAGCAGGCATTGAGAAACGCATCTACATCATTGGTTGAACCCTATGCAGAGCAGGCATTGAAACTCAGTACCAAAGTCATTGGTTAAAATCTACGCAAAACAGGTAGCAATTCTTCCCAAGTTCCCATCAGTGTCCACCCCCATTTCTTAGTTTTCCTGCCTCAGGGACAAAGGAGTTGCGACCCCAGGTGGTCATTTGCATATGAAGGCCCTGAGTACACCCTGTCAATCACTGTCTACCAGCTAGCTCTTCAGTGGGGCCCTTTGTCCTGTCCTGACTACCTAGCCATTTTACTATCTCTCCTAAACTGTCTCAGTAAGACTCCTATTAACCACTGCTTCCAGTTTCCTCCTGCTCACCCGAAACTCCTAAGGGAGGTGGCTGGAGTAACATACAACCAAATGCTCTTGCACCCTTACAGCTGCCTCCCCACCGACAAACCAACGCCTGACCCTTCCCCTCCTCCACAATGCCCCATACACATCTGGAAGTAGCCAGATGGAAATTGAGGACCTAAATCACCAAAAAGGTAGGGATGTTAGGTTGATTTCAGGTGGCTGGATGGGGGCAGGGCAGCAGGCAGCCTGTGGCAGGAAGGAAGACCCAATTAGACGCTGGCAGATAAACCCCAATGGCTCTCCTCTCCCAATCGCCCAGTGATTGAGGGAGTCCCCAGCCAATCCCGAGGGATACGAGACCCCCCCCCCCAACTTCCCCTGCCCACCCAGACTATAAAGCTGCTGCCCAGCTGGGCACCAGCGACTTCCTCAGCCTGCCCTCCCTCGGACTTGCTGGTGAACCTCGTTGGAGAGCCAATTCCCATTAAAAACGCTTTGCACAGTGGCTTTTAGGTCCCACTCCTTTTTAGGTCACCTGATTTTACATTTCCCACCAGCTTTCCCTCCAGACCTGTCTTGTGCCTTCTGAAGTCAGACTTGCTTTCTGGGGCAGCTGAAGAAGTTTGCGCCCCTTGCAAGGGTGAATGTCTTCCTGATCCACACATTCAGAACATCACTCCCTCCCTCATTTTCCAGCAACTTCGCTCCCTTCTCCAGCCCCCAACATGCCTTTTTCTTGCAGTCCTAGTACTAGTGATCCAGGGCCCTTCTAGGGTCTTGATACAAAAAAACAAAACAAAAACAAACAAACAAAAAAAGCAACTCCCCCAAACAATACACAAAAAGAACGCGTAATGAGGAGGCTCCCCAACAACCCTTGCGCTATCTACCTCAAGGGAAGTGGGGCCCTGGAGCAGTGGGTCTAGAGCAGTGCCATCAGGAGCGGGCAGCACTGGGTGCCTAGCAGGTGGAGATGGAGATTCTGGGGCTCTGCCCCTACCCTGAGCCAGGTTCTGAGAGTGGGACCCAGGCGTCTTTGTTTAACCAGCTCCTCGGTGGTTTTCAGGCACGTTAAAGTTTTGGGGGGCCCTGGCAATCTCACGGAGGGGCCAGGCCATGGAAAGCGCCTCTGAGCGCCTAAATCCTCCACCTGGTGGTGTGCTGCGGCGAATCCGCTGTTACTAAAACATTGTGAAGGTGCTGTGAGGGTTTGTGATACAACTGGGGCTTGTGGCTTTCTCAATGACACCGCCTTCCTACCTAAAGGGGTGAGCAACCCTTTGTGAACTCATAATCCACCCAGTCTTAGCAGCTTCCATTTCATTAGGATGAAAGATCTGACGCAGGCGCAGTGACTCTCGGGCACTGCACGGCCGCCTGCGAGCATGCGCAGTGGGCCGCGCCCCGCCTTCTCAGGCCCCGCCCCGCCAAGGCTCCGCCCCACCGCCCTCAGGCCCCTCCCGGCGTCGCCTCTTTGCCACGCCCCGCGCAGGCGCAGGCGCGTTTTTCCCTTGGCGCTCTGGGGCGCGGGAGATTTGCAAGTCATGGCGGGCTCCTGGGCCCCGGGTTGTAGCAGACGTTGTACCTCCACTCGCTGTACGTGTGGCCGCAAGGACAAGTGGAACGACTCCTCGCTGTTGGGCAGGCGGCTCCACGAAGACTCGAGCCGCCACCAGCTGCTGCAGAAGTGGGCGAGCATGTGGAGCTCCGTGAGCGCGATCGCGTCCGAGGCCGGCACGGAGCAGGCGCGGCCGGAGGCGGCGGCCGAGGCTGCGGCGGCCGAAGCTGCGGCGGCGGAGGAGGAGAACCCGCTGGTGTTCCTGTGCTCCGGGTGCCGTCGGCCGCTGGGCGACTCGCTGAGCTGGGTCACCAGCCAGGAGGACACCAACTGCATCCTGCTGCGCTGTCAGTACGGGCCGGGGGCCTGGGGGCTTCCTTTCCAGACGCGCCACACCTGGGCTGGCCCCAGGGGAGCAGCGGGGGTCGGTGGGACCGCGCAGGGGCCTTCCAAGCAGAGAAGCCTGAGTTGGCGGGCTTTCTCGGGAAAGGGGGAGGCTGAGCCCACGCCTGGGGTCGCCGATCCCAGAAGTGCAGCGGTGGAACGAGCAATTGAGCTGTATTCAGAAACAAGCGACCAAGCATTTCAGGTGCAGCCCGACCCCGACGTATTACTCCTCTCGGGAATTTGCGGGCCTTTAGTTAGAAAGTAATATTGTTAGCGGTTTATTTACAAAATTGAGCGTTCAGCAACGTGCTTCCTACAGGGGAGTGTCGGGATTGGCTTCTCTGATCTTATTGGCTGGGTCGGCGGGTGCCTTTACAGCCTCAAGTGTTCAAACCATAGAGTTGACAATATGTGCCACGCGGGGAACACGCAAGAAAAGTACCGACAACCTCTCGAAATGGGAGAGGAAGGAGAATGTAGTGGAGGAACTAAGAAGCGGGAGGAGTTGCTTTATCCTGGCTCAACACTTCTAAATATTTACAGTATTTACCAGTTTCTTTAGGGGTAAAATGGTTCATGCATTTTTCTGAATGGTGTTAAAATGGAAGTTAATTTTGGAACTGAAGGTTTTTAAAATAACGTTTACACTCCGTTTGAAATCTGTAAATATTTTGATGGCAAAATCCATCAGTTTACTAACATTCGTGGGATGTTTTCCTGTCTGGGGTTTAATACTGGGAATAAAGGGGAACACTGTATCCACCTCTTAGTTGAAACTTTCTGGGACCTGCTGATTTCCATGAGGGTACAACAGTTCATTAACTATTATAGTAAGAGCATTTATTTGCCATAGTGATTCATTGGGATTAAGCTTTTGCAGCTGTTAAAGTGGAACAATGCAGAGGGGTATAAAAGTAGAAGGGGGCTTGTCCTCCCAAGCTCACACCCCTATCCTCCCATCTTCCCACTGAAATCTGGCTTATACTTCCAGATACGTTCCATGCACATATGCACTTATCCAATGGTAAAAGTTTTAAAAACACATTTGAGATTATATTCATGCCGTTAAGACTAAATGACCGGGGCTGGAGCAGTGGCTCAGTGGTTTCTGAGCTTGCCTGGCAAGCACAAGGACCCGGGTTCAAACCCCAGCACCATGTACACAACTGAGTGTTGGAGCAACTAAGGCCATGTGAAAAACTAAATAAACTTGTTTCTCTCTTTCTCTGTCTCTCTCACTGTTCTCTCTCTTTAGAAAAAAAAAAACTAAATGACCATAGTTATTACTTTTTTTCCTGTATATATATACTGAATATTTTTCCATGTTAGTGAACATGGATATGCTTCAGTTTTAGCAGCTGCTTGCAGCATAGCTTGGTAAGGAAGGCTCTAGACTGCTTGAGTTCTGGCCTGCCACTGACTGGCTGTTTGTCCTTGGGCAAGCTATTTAACCTCTCTGTGCCTGAGTTTTCTCTAAAACTGGGGTAATTCTCACATGGGGTACTGGTGAGGAGTAAATGAGTTAATATGTACCATATTCTTTGAATAAGTACTTCAGTGGTTTCTCTAATGAGGGTGCTGTTGATCCACTGAGTCCATCTACTGATGGAGGTCTGGGTTGTTTCCAGCGTTGAGTGGAAGCCCTTGCTTTCGGTATGTGGATTTATCTTCTGTATGATTTTTAAAGAAATGATGTGTTAAATCTTTCATTTTATTTATCTCTTGTTTTTACAGCTTTTCTGTCTTTTTCTGTAGGGGCTCTTCTTTATTTACTTATAAAGTGCTATTTGCATAATTTACTTTTCATATCAGTAGTTTAAAGTTTTTTAAATGTATATGTAAATATCTTAATTTATCAGCTGTAGATAATCTGATTTACCCCCACTTCCCCACTTCAGTGAAAAACAAACAAAAATCAGCACTTGGATTAACTTCCATTCCCTTCTGTCCCAATTTGTATTGCTTAGCCATTTTTACTTTGTCCAGGTTTATAATGTTTACTATTTAGTAGCTATAACATGAAGTTTAACATTAACATAATGCTTATTTGAATTTATTTCTCAACTCTAGTACTTTTTATTATAAGAAAACTTCTCAGTAGCCTTCTCATTTCTGAGTTTGATTAATCATCATCAGTGGTCCCCCCCCCATCGTCCAATAAAACTTCATGTTGGAGTAGCTGGAAATGTCTGTCTGTTGTCTTTACACACAAATGCCAGCTTAACCCCCTGTACAGTGCTTGGATCCTATTTGCTTTTCCAGCGCTAGAGCAGCTACTGCAAAGGCCCTGTGGCTGCTGTGGCCGAAGTGTAGAATAAAGACAAGATTTGGGAAGAAAGGAAGGAAGAGTCAGGAAATTCAGAGACTCGTAGGCTATTCCAAAGAATAGGGATTTATTTGGGATCCATTCTAGTAGGTAGGAGTTTAAGCAGGAAAGTGATATGAGCCTTCGTTTTGGGGTGGGGGGAGCACTGAAGGAGGAAGACGCATGGAAGTGGGGGAGGACAGTGTTACTGTAGGTGTGTGCTACTCTGCAGTAGTCCAGGCCAGCAGTGGTGCTGGTGGTTTGGGAGCTGGAGTAAGCTTTGTGAGGTAGAGCTGACATGACCTAGTAGTGAGGTGGATACAGGAGCAATGAGGGGGTGAAGAACCAAGGGCATGGGCTGGGGTGTAACTTGCTGGGCAGAGCATTTGTCTAGCATGCTCAAGGCCCGGGGTTTAATACATAGAACTGCAAAAAAATGAAACAACAATCTAAGGATGATACCCCAGCTTCCGAGCTGAGCAGCTGGGTAGGTGGAGGTGGGAGTTACTAAGTTCAGGTAGACTGTAGAAGGAGGCGAAATTAAAATCTGTTTTGGCCATCTTACATCTGATGCCTTTTTCGTTTCTCTCCTTTGGGAATTTTTCTTGCTGCTCGTGTGGTCTGTCCGTGAGCCCTGTCCAAGTCATGGACCAAGTAAAAGATGTTTGGTGGGGTACTGAGGACCCTCTCGGTTATTTTTAGAAATATGAGCTCTGCCTTTGCAGGCTGGAGATGTCTGTGTTGGCTTTCAGCATCGTCCTGTTTGCTACCAGTTTCACTCTGGCAGATGTTCTTTGTAGTTTGTGATTTTAGGTTCTGATGGTTCCAAGTTCCACCATTGATTGACACCCCTCCCCTTGATTTTATTTATTTTTTTAATGTCAGTGGTTTTCAGGAGAGGGAATAAAATTACTCCTATCCCGACATCTTTTCCAAAAGACCCCCATATGTCATTTTTTGTTTTTGTTTTTATAAGAGGAATAGAGAATATCAATTTTATTTAGTTTTATCTTTTCCAAAAGACCCCCATATGTCATTTTTTGTTTTTGTTTTTATAAGAGGAATAGAGAGAGAATATCAATTTTATTTAGTTTTCTGTGTGGCCTTCATTGCTCCAACACTTCATTGTGTATGTGGTGCTGGGGTTCGAACCTTCATCCTTGTGCATGCCAGGCAAGCACTATAACTGCTCGTTCCAGCCCCTGTACATTCACTTTTGATTTGTTTTTGTGTTTTGTGGTGCTGGGGAATTGAACCTAGGGCTTCGTGCATGCTAGGCAAGCACTCTACCATAGAGCCTCATCCCTAGTCCTCTATATTCAGTTTCGGACCATCCTTGTGTGTGTGACTTTGGGCTCTGGCTTTTTTTAGCCCTCTGAGTTCTAAAAAGTTGACCTGGGAGTCCTCTAAATTGTGCGTGTGTTACAACAAACCACATTAATGAAGTGTTGTTACTTTCTCTCCAGGTGTTTCCTGTAATGTTTCTGTGGATAAGGAGCAGAAGCTCTCCAAACGGAAAGATGAAAATGGTTGGTGAGTAAGGTTGTGTCTCTGTGAACATTACTTCAGAGAAAATGCTTATTTTCAGATGAAACTTTTCCATCATTACCAGTGTGATTACTTGGGATAAAACGGTTTTCATGGTGACCAAATCAGTGTAGTATTGGTTGTTCTGATAAATCATTTCTCACTGTTGGTGGAATTGCAGACTGTTCCAGCCGCTCTGGAAAGCAGTGTGGAGACACCTCAAAAAATTAGGGCTGGACCCATCATACAATCCAGCTATGCCTCTTCTGTGTATTTTCCCAAAGGAGTTACAGTCAGCACGTTACAGCGACACAGCAAAATCCGTGTTCGTAGCATCTTAATTTACAATAGCTAAATTATGGAACCAACCCAGATGCCCCTCACTAGATGAATGGATCCAAAAACTCTGGTGTATGTTTGTATGTATGTGTGTGTGTGTGTGTGTGTGTGTATGTGTATATATATATATATATATATATTTTTTATATATATATATGTGTATATTTACAGACACATACACACACACACAATGGTTCTCCTTAGTTATTAGAAACAATGATATTGCATCCATTGGAGGTAAATGGATGGCAATGAAAGCAATCATGCTGAGCAAAGTTAGCCAAACACAGAGAGTCAAGGGCCAAATGTTTTCCCTCATTTGTGGAGGCTGGACCTAAACCCAGGCTGGGGACTAAGGTAGACAAACTCATGTATTAGATCAATAGAACAAAAATGCAAAATGTTAATATTTATGAGATACAGTTGCAAGATTCTTCAGAAGAGATTTGAACAAGTTATGCTGCGTACCTGTATAAAAACGTAAATGTGTAATTGCCAAATATTTTGAAGACGAATAAGGGATGATAGGAAGGGAAGAGAAGGGGAAAGGTTAGAACTGAGATAAAACAAGTTGCATTCCAAGCAGTTACAAATGTCACTGTCTATACTATAGCCATATATATAAAAAATGTTCTTCATAGGTATAAGAATTTATGTCACTGTACTTGGGTTTTTTAGGAACAATATAGGACCCAGAAGAAAGTCAAGGGATCAGGGGATGGGAGGAGGGAGGTAGAGGGGTGCGGGATTGGGGGGATATTGAACAAATTGTATTACTGATTTGTGTGCTTCTAGTAATATATGACAACTAATCCCATCATTATATAAAACTAATGCAGTAATAAAAATCAAAAATTTTTTTCTATTACGGAAAGAAAAAATCAATAAGTATTAAAAACTAAAAAAAAAAATCAATTTTTCAGTGATGGTGATTGGTCTCCTTTAGACAGTGCAAAGGACGTTTGTAAACTTATTCTGTCAGTGCCTTTATGGTTCTTGGGTCTTGGTGGTGAAGAAAATTGAATATAAACATAGAAGAAAAATCTCTCTATCATAAAATCTCAAAAGTTAAGACCAGTGCTACTTTCATGTCAGGGGATGCATAGAAAACATACATGTACGTGCATGTATGCGCGTGTACACACACCCACACCCACAGCCTATTGGGGTAAACAAATAAGGCTGCCTGTGGCCAGAAGTCACCAACCCTGGGGGCTGCAGCAATCCCAGGCCCTGTGTGGCTTCTGCAAGGGTTGAGGGGACGGATATTCTCATCATACCTGTTACCCATCACCTGCAAGAGGCATCCTCAGCAAACTGATTGAGAAGCTCTGCCTCATAAAATTGTTACCTAAAATGAGAAATGTGTCTTCGAAGGAATATAAATTAGGTGTAGCACAAAGAAAAGCATAAGTTGATAATTTTAATGTGCACTAAAAATATTGGGTTTTCATTTTTTTATGTTACTGTCCTATTCAAATCATGTATTTTTTTTTAAAGGGAGAAGAACAGAGAGAGAGAATCAATTTTTTTTTTTTTTTTACTGAGTTTTTCACATGGCTTTCGTTGCTCTGACACTTAGTTGAGTACGTGGTGCTGGGGTTTGAAACCTTGTACTCGCACATGCCGGGCAAGCTCTGTAACCGCCGAGCTACCGCTGCCGCCCCCAAATAATGTATTTTTACTTGAAAAAACTTACTGTCTAAGGAAAATTAAATTGGTAATGGCGTAGGTCATGTAGATGTAACAGAAATCGTGCTGTTGGCAAGCAGGTGATTTAAGCTTTGAAAAGCCAACTTAGATCGTTTTTCATTTTGTGGATCAAGGAAGCAAGCAGGGTGGTTAGAACTTCCCTAGGACCAGGGCTAGTTAACAATGAGCTTGTACGAGGCTTGTATCGCTCCTCCCCTCCTTTGGAGGTTCTTTCCTCTCTACTGCCCACTTCCGGTCATTTTGATGTCATAGTCTCCATTTTTGCCATGTTGGTGTACCACCTGCACTGTTGTATTCTTAGTGTGTTTTCATTAAATCAGTACAAAATTTTATTTTAAATTTATTTTAACGGAATCTTTATATTAATACCGTAAGTATATCATTGACCATAAGCTGAAAGTAACTCTGAAGGTAATCACAATGAAACAAACATTTTTGAGATCTGGCTAAAATGTTCTTGCCTAGCTGCTTCCTGAGGTCTGGTTTCTTACTGTTAAAAGATTGATAACTATAAATTAAAGAAAATCAAGCACCAAGCTGAGACTTCCTTCTCTTTGATAATGATTAAAAATAAAATTGATTTTCTCACTCAGTGATCCAGAGTTACATCACCTCTATCCATTGTTTATGCTGCCTTAAATTGTCTTGCATTTCAGTAAGGCCCTGTGCTGCACACTTCTGGAAATACCATGTTGTTAGGATGCTTGGGAATTTTTCTATAGACCCATTTTGCTGAATTCCTGTGTGAACCAGTCTGCTGATGGTAAACAGAACTTGTGGGCTTTGGAAGGATATTGTGAAGGAGTTGTGAAGGAGGCAATGCTGTTTCCTAAGTTCATTCTGAGTCCTTTGTTAAGGATCTTTGAATCTAATTTGTTTCTTGTCTAAAAAAGGAAAAATATTTTTTTTTTTTTAAGAGAGAGAATCAATTCTATTTAGGTTTTTTTGGTTTTGTATTGTTTTTTCTTCATCTGGACCTTGTTTCTCTTACACTCAGCCATGTATGTGGTGTTGGGGTTTGAACCCAGGTCTTTGAGCATGCAAAGCAAGCTCTCCAACTACTGAGCCACTGCTCCAGCTCCTCCTCATCTAAACTTACCCCATGATTTCTGCACTGCTTTCTCAATATTGTTGTTCAGTGATAAGGGAGACTTCTGGCCAGATCTTTAGCAGCTGGGCAAGCAGAGAGATGCTGCAGTGATAGAGGCTATCAGTCCTTCATTGCTCCCCAAGATTATTCTACAGGTATGGATTAGTCATTTTTGTTACTATGGTGAAATACCTGAGGCAGATTACTTTTTAAAGAAAAGAGGCTTATTTTGGCATGTGGTTCTGGAGACACAAGATCTAGGGGCCACATTTGGTGATGGCTTTCTTATTGGTGGAGTTCCCTGGTGGAACAGATCATCATATGGCAGGAGACTAGAAGCTACCAAGCTTGTCCGTCTTTCTTATAAGCCACCAGGATTCACCTAATCACCTCCAAAAGGCCCCACCTCTGAACACCATAGGGAGTCTGGGTTTCCATCCTCTTCTTACCTCAGGAAGGGGATTAAATTTCAGTCTGAGTTTGGAAGGAAAGCCTATTCAAATCATGCTGAAAGGGGAATAGGTTTCTGTAGTCTTTGGTGGTTCTTAGACTGGTTTTGATAGTTCAAGTTTAAACAGCCCCAGCCACAGATCAGTGTGTTTTGAGTCAAGCCCAGATTTCCCCACGTGTTCCTTCCTGACTGATGACGCTTGTATTGGCTGTAGCTCACAGGGCTGATGGTTGTGTGTGCAGCCTCCTGATTATCATGAGTTGATTGGTGGCACGGGACTGGCCTGTTCACTGTTGGTAGTGTAGGGGTTTAATAAGACTTTTATATTTCTCAGGTAAAACCTTTGAAAAATCCTTTAGATGCTTAATATGGAATCAGTGGCATGTTATCAGGCTGATTATATCACAGTGAGAACTCACTCATCAGGTGGTGACCCATTTTGATCTTTTTCCATATGTTGCTGCAGTTATTAAAATCCCCCAGCGTCTGTAGGCAAACAGTGATGTAATCTATAACATGCTGCCTGCGTCTTGGGGACTCCCTTTTGCTTAGTAGTAGGAACAGGTACTTAGGACGAGTGGCTCGCTTACTGAACAGGACTTCAAGTGCTGATGAAATATGGTTTGGATTTCACTGCTGTGGTCAGTACTAGATCTAAATTAGTTACGGATCTGTTGTGTGTTGGGACTGTAATTTCTGTATAGGGTTTTATAGAATCATAAGTTTGGAGCAACCAGTTTGACAAGGCTTTTGGGAGACAGTGGTTGTGAGCCATATTAAAAGAAGACATGACTTGGCATGGAGAGTGCATTCACATGTGTCGAAGCTGAATTGAGAAGTGATCATGGATCATTAAGTGAGATGCTTGTGAACCACCTGTGTGGCATATCTGTAGTTGATAGAGAAGTACTGTATCCAAGTATGATTTTTCTAAGAAAGGCAATTCTAAAAAATTATAATGAACATATACCAAATACTTATTTAACCAGTTAGTGAGGGAACCAGAACATGGCAGAGCCAGATCAGGGAGGGCACTGTCTACAAATCTGGTTAATGTCCTACGCCTCAGCCTTTGGAGTTCTTTTTCCTACTAGCAGAAAATGTTAGCATCTCTACGAGACTTAAATTATTTGCAATTTATCAATCTTGTTTCTATGATTCATCATTAACTTTAGAGTCTTTTTTTTTTTTTTTTTTAAAGGCTGAGGACCAAACTCAGGGCCTTGTGCATGCTAGGCAAGTGCTTTGCCACTGAACTAAATCCCCACCCCCTAGAGTCTTTTTAAAGTAAGCAAACACCTTCCACTAGAGCAGGGTTGACAAAGGATGCCCCGTAGGCTGGGCACCTCTTTTGTGAGTGCATTTTTATTGGAACCCAGGTTGTTTAGTTACATTTGTCTCTGAGTGCTTCTGTGGTGCAGTGGCAAAGTGGATACTTCCACAGGCACCAGATGGCCTGAAAGCCTCAGCTATTTATTCTCTTGTTTATTATAGAAAAAAAAATTGCCCACTACCTCTGCCCTAGAGTGATTATGACCCTTGGTGACCTTGATGATGTCGTTAAAAGGACATGGAATCTTTTAGCCTTACTTCCAAAGATCAGACAGTTCTCTTAGTTCCGGACACAAGAGTTTATATTCTAGGAAATAGCAGTATACTCTCTTCTTGTCACTTTGCATATGCCTTTGTCTTTAGATGCCCAAAGCAGTGTGACCTGGAGGTGAAATATAGTATAATATGTATTGTAATCATCTTTTATGGCGAGAGTAACAGTTTAGCGCTTAAGCATTTAAGGGTTAATGGGTTTTAACAGTGGGTTTGTTTTACCATAATAAATTGCTGCTTTCCTTGCTAAAGTGATGGCATTTCTTTATGGCAGCATTCTTGAGACTTTGTACTGCGCAGGCTGCTCCCTCAAGCTTGGCTACATATACAGGTGCACTCCCAAGCATCTAGATTACAAGAGGGATTTGTTTTGCCTCAGCGTTGAAGCCATTGAAAGGTAAGTTAAATGTATAAATGGCTACCTCTAACAGACTTCTCTGTTAAGTTGGCTGAGAAGATGGTATGAAAACATCAGAACTAAATCAACATTGTTTGGTTAAATTATATTTGCAAACTGCCCGTGGTGGTGCACACCTGTAATCCCAGTGTCTCCGGAGGCTGAGGCAGGAGGATTTCAAGTTCAAGGCCAGCTTCAGCAGCTAATAAGCAAGCCCCTAAACAACCGTGTCAAAATAAGAAGATTAAAAGTCTGGGAATGTGGCTTCATGGTTAAACACCCCTGTGTTCAGTCATCAGTACAAAAAGCAAACAAAACACATAGGTATATACAAAAATATATATATGAAAAAGTATTTTTTTCAAGTGATACTTTCTGACAATAAAATCACTGATTTTATTTTGCTTTGACCTGATTGATTTGGCATTGGAAAAGTCGAGCATTAAATTATTATTAAATTATTGTTTTTTTAAAATTGAATAGTTTTGTAAGATTTTATCTGAGCATTTGTGTGGATTAATGTGTATCTTCCATTTCCCTCTCTCCCTCAATTTTTAGCTTCCTAGAATATGAAAAAATAGGAGTTTCAGAACTGATTAGGAAAGAAGTCTTTGGTGTTTTAGAAAGGTGGAACCCAAAGTTCCCTATTTCCAGCAGTAAAATTTATCTGCTTTTTTTTTTTTAATATACAAAAAATGTCTTCACTCTAAAATTTCTAAAAAGTAACTGTTAGGAAGCAACGTGAATTAGGGGCTGGTGACAGGGAATTTCAGGTATCTAAACGGTCTTCCAATTCATTGGCCTTTTAAAATGAGAAACATAAAATTAAATAAATTTTTAGGCCCCAATTTTCACTTATCCTGGTAAAAATGTAACCCTTGAGACCTTAAGGATGCCTGAGAAACCTTGTATATATTAGGAAAGGAAAACAATGCAAAAGGAAAAGAAAGTGCCTAAACTTTCATCATCATTGTGTTGAATATCTTAGATTTTTCTCTTTAAAAAATTTCGACAGTATTCTTTTTATTAGTTTCGTACGTAGTTGTTCCTTGATAAATCACTGTAGTTTTGACACTTTTTTTTAAGCTAGACAGTTTTAGATCAAAATTTTATAATCCACAAACTTTTCATAGGGCTTACACAAAAGAATAACATAACAAATGCTGTTCCTTGCTGTGAAGCCTGTGGGAGTGTCTGGCGAGATGTGTGTTTTGGTTTTAATATGTGAGTGGAAGGCGTGGGCCCAGACAAATGCAGCCTTAATCTCCATGAGCGTCTTACCACATCTGTGAGAGAACAAGGATGAAAGACGCGAAATCCGAATCCAGCAGAGTCGTACAAAACTCTCAAGACTGATACTGTCTGTGTAGAAGAAAATGTGTAGGAGGTTCTGCCCCAGAAGATCATAATATTGAAGCTGTTTTTCCTGAACAGTTGTATTTAGGATCCAAGTTACCTTTGGGGGTAGGATTTTAATTCTAAGGAATCGGTTTTGAGAAGTAGTGCTTTCTATAATGTTTATTTATAGTTTATAAGTTAATTAAATACCACTTAATTTTCTACCTCATCTCCTTTTTCTGTTTTTATAAATAGCATGTTAATTGCCTTCTGCAGTTTTGCCCCCATGCTATTTTTTCAGGAGTGTAATCCTTCGGGTTTACAAGGGAAGACTGCTTATTTGACAGAAGAAGTGACGTATTGAAATTGTTACATGTTATAGAAGACTTCTACCAAAGAAGTGCAAAAAGTCAGCTTTTCTTCCAGGTTTAGATTGATCTGGTTGCCAGCACGGCCTGTTTCTCCCTGTTGACAGGTCCTTTTTTCTGCTATCAATACCTTTTCAAGCCATAGCATCTCATAACCAGAGAGATGAGCAGCACATGACAGGAGGATAACTGTTGGAACTGCCCAAATTTGGGTAATGACAAGTTGACCCCAGAAATTACTGTTTATTAAACGTGAACTTTGAAAGCACATTTCCAAAAGTTACACAGAACAAGAAAGCGGTGGTTGGCTTCTTCAGGGCCACCTGGGCCTCTGAACTTGTCTTTAGAATTTTGAACCCAGCTTAATAAGAAGCGGGTTTATTCAATAATGAAATGCTATGGAAATAGCATATAGGAATACCTGGACAAAGCTGTTGTGGAGAAAGACATGATTTTATGTAGTACAGCTTCCCAGGTAAGTTGCTGTTACCCAGAATAGTTGTTTTTTTATTTGTTTACTGGTATATAATGTAACATACTTAGAGTTTTAGTGTTTAAGTGACATAAATTTAGTATTCTCACGTTTTAACTTTGTGTTTTGTTACACTTCAGTTATACTTTAGGGTCCTCTGAAAAACAAATTATGCCAGAAGATAAAGAGCTTTTTAATCTTGAAAGCAGAGTCGAAATAGAAAAGTCTCTAAAACAGGTAATTTTATTCTGGGTGTCTTACGTCTGTAAGAACAATTTCCTGTCAGTGAACAAGTTTTCCACATGGTGATTCTCAGAAGCCGATTCTTTGATCTTTGCACTTTCGTGGCAAGAGAGTGCTTATGTCACTTGTTAATAAAGTTGGTTTTTTAGGAACCGATCTCTAAGCTAAGGTTTTGTCAACAAACTAGTGATTATTTCATGCCAAAAGCAAAACAGTATATATTCTAAAACTGCTAAACTAGAAATAGAGCTTTGAATCAAATCAGCGTTTTATTTGAGTGAATTCCCTTAGTACGAACAGTCTTGCTGTTGAATGTCAAGTGGCCAAACAGGCCAGGTGGTGCGTGTGCAGCTGTAGGTCACATGCTGCAAGCTGCTCTTTGTAGAATTAAAAGTTGTGACCCTACGTAGTTAAATCCTGAATGACTATTCTGCGTAAAGGAATGACATGATCAGGAATTGCATTAACGTCCTGCATTGTAATTGCATTTAACCCCGCATAGGTTTAGCCATATCAAGCTGTGTTTCTTTATGTTTCTTCAACCCTATAGATGGAAGATGTCTTGAAAGCATTGCAAACGAAGCTATGGGAGTTTGAGTCAAAGCTGTCCTTTACGAGTTGCAGTAGCTGAACTCCGTGCCATGCCTCTCATTCTGTCCCACCCCTCGTTTCTTAAGTGAAGAATTGTAGAATTATTTCTGCAGCTGTATTTTGCGGTAAAAAGGTGATTGTTTCCCACATTAGAATTTTAAAGCTATTTTATGATTCTTGCTGGAATTGGAATTTAGAAATTTGTGTGATAAGAAACTGGGACAATTTTCTGAATTTCCTCTTGTGTCAAATTCATTATTCTTGATTTTCTATTTTTTAAAAACCGTTTCACTTTTAATACTTTGGGCAATATTTTTTTTTTTTTCAGGGCTGAGGATCGAACTCGGGGCCTTGTGCGTGCTAGGCAAGCACTCTGCCCCTGAGCTAAATCCCCAGCCCCTACTTTGGACAATATTAAATAGTGAATGGTAAAAGCTTAGAGTTTAACCCACCTCCTGTGTGGTTAGATCTTCTTTAAAAGCCAGTGCTTAAGCTCTCTGGAGAACCTGTCTATCGCATTATTGTCAGAACTGTTTGGAAACTTGCACAAGAATGGAGTAGCACATATTTATAGTTGCATTCCACTTTACGCTATTTATTTGCTACTGTTTGCTAATAAAATCTTACTAAGTATTAATCATCACTAAGGGTGGGATTCTGGGGGAATTTGGGGGGTTTTCTATGATGTGAGACTTTTATTAAAAGTAAACGTGTATTATTTTTATAACCAAGATGGGAATAAAGATTAAAACAAAGTGCTTTTAGATTGGTATTTGAAGTCAGAAGTTCTGGTGCCTTGAACTCCACATATTCATGGGGCTTGGTGCTGTGGTAGGCCTGCTCAGGAACGTAAAGTAACCCTAGATTTCCCCAAGTCCCTTTCTGTTTTGGATACAGATGAAGTCACATAATAGCACTCAATATGTGAGCAGTTCACCCAACTTCTGCTTAGAAGTTCTCTAGATATTTCTGAGAATACTAGAATCATCCTAGCAAATGCCCCAAGTGAAACTGACTTCATTCAGAGTCCTCGTGTCACTGCTTATTAGCCCTGTGGCCTGAGGCCGATCGTTTCAAGCCTTTGTTTCCTTATCTGTAGAATAATAACCTACCTCTCTTGCATCGAGGTTAATCAAATTAGATGATATATATGGTAGTATTTCAAAAACGGTGAGTTACCATAAAGCTAAATGATGAAGATTTAGCCTTCAGTGGATTCAGTCTGATTTAATCTTCTAGCTGGCACACCCATAAGATTGAGTAAAAGAAACAAGAACATGTATATGTTCACCTACACGCACATCTCTAATTGCATAGTTCCTTTTCCAGTTATACATGAACATTGAGGATGTTTTAAAAATAGCACAAAAGAGAAAACAAAAACCACAGGTCTCATAAAGATAGCTGTGATTTACACTTTTGAGTGTGGCCTGGTCATTTTAGTATGGGAATTTGGGGTTATACTGGACATAATTGTTTTCACTTAAAATATTTCCTCATGGGGTCTGGAGCAGTGGCTCAGCGGTTACAGCACTTGCCTGGAACGCGCAAGTACGCGAGTTCAAACCTCAGCACCACGTACACAACGAAGTTTCAGAGCAACGAAAGCCATGTGAAAAACTAAATAAAAATTGATTCTGTCTCTCTCACTGTCCCCTCTTTCTAAAAAAAAAAAGAAAAAAAGAAAAAAAAAAAGAAAAAAAATTTCCTCATGTATCTCCATGTTGTTAAATACAGGTTTGACCAGCCCTAATATGAAAATCCGAAATATGAATTGCTTCAAAATTAAACACATGTGAAGCACTTACAGGCCCTGAGAGTCTTGGATAGGACTTCAATCGGCGAGCCCCAACACCTTGAGTTTTGGCTTATTTAAGTGTCGTCATGTGAGGTGTCAGCTTCCCATCACCACCAGTCCCTGAGGTGGTCAGCTCATAAGAGAACAGGTTCACTGGCTTGGAGTCTGGGAGGCATCAGTCATGGACCATTGGCTTGATACTGTCTGGCCTGTGGTGAGGCAGCACATCACGGTGGGATCGTGTGACAGCAAAGCCACTGACCTCATGGCCAGGATGCAAAAAAAGCAAACTAGGGTCCCTCAGTCCCCTTCAAGGGTCACCCCAGTGGCCTGAACTCCCACCGGGCCCTACCTCTGAGATGTTTCCATCACCTCTCAATAGGCCATTCCAGGAACCCGTCCTTTAACACATAGATAGTCCTTTGGGGGACATTGAGAGCCAAAGTGCAGCATGTGGTATGACATTTGCACTTTTTAGTGGTTTATTTAGCAATTGAGTTTAATCATCAAGTAAGATGGGACATGAGTGCTCTGGTGATGTGCAGGAGCCGACTCGAGAGCCAGTTATGTTAGTATGAGCTGGTGGCTATACCATTGGTGGTTTGACCGTGGCAGGGGTATTTGCACCCGGTGAATCAGCAACTGCTAAAACATCAAGGCTTTCCCCTACACAGCCCTGCCCCCTTCCTGCATTTTCTGGGTTCTCAATGACTATCCTGCCCTAGACCCAAAACCCTAGAGTGACATTAGCTTCACCATTCCTTCCCTCCACTCCCAGTCAGTTATCAGGCCTGCTCTGTTCTTTCCCTCTCTGGGTCCCTTTCCTTTACATGTCATGTCTAAGTCACTTCTTAATTACTTTAATCCCCTACCCCCAAATCCAGTGGACACCTGGTGGTTAAACTAGTCCTTCCACGTTCTGCATCGCCCATTGCCTAAAATAGCACTTCTCACTATGGAGCTCCTCCCCCTTGATCTGGTCCCAGGTGGCTTTGGCTCTGTCTCACCTATCCTGCTTGGCACTCTGAGTTTTTTGCCAGACGCACCCTTTGTCTCACACCTGCTCCTTGAATGCCACTCTCCAGGAAGTCCTCGCCCATTTTTCTGCCAGAATGAACCCATCCCTCTTCCTCGTTCCTATATCACTTAAGGATATTCTTGCCTCATTTGATTTTGCATTCAAGTTTTGTGGGAACCTCTTGAAGGTATTTTTGTTTCCCCAGAGACCCAACGTGTAGGACCTTGAATGCTGGATGGAGGTGATTAGTAACGGTTGTTAAATGGAGGGAGCAGTTTTTATCACGTTTACTTTGTAGATCAGTTATGATGGTAAATGAAACAACCTGAAAAAACTAAGCTGAGAAAAATGCTTACATCAAAATGCTCTAAATTGCTTTTTAATATTTCAGAATTGACAGATAAGAATGAAAAGAAAAAAACTGTACCTGAATGCAGTGGTTGTGTGGTGTTCACATGAAATATTAACCTCGTAAATAGGAATTCAAAGGGAAAATTACCAAGTTGAACTCATTTGCATTTGTAATTACCCTTCTGAGATCATTTTACTGTCGTGTCTATTCCATCTTTCTACTCCCACACCAAGATAAAAATACTATGTATTAAAAGTTTTTTTTCTAACCAAATACAATGAATGCTTAGAATTGGAGGTGCGAACGGGAAACATTTGAAACAAGATCCTGGAATCTCAGTGGGCCTCATGTGCCGAGGGAAGAAGAAGCCCAATAGACAAACACAGGCCACGTGCAAAGCGCTCATCACAAGAGGATACTTGGAAGTGGTCGCCCTAGAAGCGGACCACAGTCAGGAAAGAAGATCATGGCTTGTGTTAATGTGCGGTCCATGCATGTGGCCCCATGCCAGCCTGAAAGAGCTGCTCCTGTGATAGACGGGAAAGTTAGGCAGTCAGTGTGGGCAGAATGATGGGGTCAGAGGAGGAAACTGGCTGACAGTCATTTTTTCTAAGGGCAAAGAGCATCTGCTGTTAGAAGCCCCCATGTTAACAAAGCCCTCTGCTAACAAAGGTGTTCAGGACACAGGCATCTCTTCTGCCTATAGAGGGCCCAGGATAGGACTAGATCAGACTAGAGTTTCTGAGCCCTGCTCCCAGGCATGGCGGAGGGAAGGCAGTGATGAACCAAAGGGGGAGAATCTTGAGAGACTATAAGAAAGACACCCTCATCGAGTTCTTGGCTCCAAGATTCCCTTCTGGAGAACTCTTTTTTTTTTTTTTTTTTTTTTTTTTTTAAGAGAGAGGGATAGTGAAAGAAAGAATCGATCTTTGCTCAGAGACTCCGTTGTGTACGTAGTGCTTAGGGTTTGAACCCGTGTACTTGCGCAGGCAGGGCAAACGCCATAACCGCTGAGCCATCACTCCAGCCCTTTCTAAAATAAACTGTTCCACTTGCCTTGGTATCCATCGGTTTCGTTCTTGGACTCCGAGAGAACATGAATCCAACATCCACAAAACCTGCATCAATTAGGTTGTGGGTGGCCAGGAAGGTGTTGGAGGTGGCCTTGGTCTTCCCAGGACACTCTTGGCAGGGAAGGATGATCGCAGAGTGCAGGTAGAGAGGACCTGGGCTTGCAGAAGCAGAAGAAAGTGGTGTCCCAGGCTTCTCAGGTTTGGGTGGGGGAAGGACACATACGTAACCCCAGGTGAGGAAAGCCTGCTGGGAATGCTTTCCAAGGACCTGCAGTCCCCAAAGTGAAGAGGCCCAGACAGCGCTGTCCTGGGCTGCATCATGGTCGGTGCCCTTCCCTGAAGGCCCTGGTAACTCCTGGGATAGGTACCACGTGCAATCATGAGAAATGCAGACTCATCCAGGCTCCTGGACTGGAACTTGAGGTGCAGCCTTCAGGTGGCCCCCATCATATTCAGGTGTCAGTGCTGCCCAGCTGTCTTGAATACAGTGGCCCTTCCAAGGCTCACCCATTTTGACACCACTATTAATTTGCCTGAGTATCATACATCCGACACCTTGTCCAGTAGTTTTGTGCTTCTCAGACTGCAACTTAAATTTTTTTCTTTCCTGAATCAGACCACCAGGGGCCGCATTTCACCACATAAATAAATATTCATCCTGTCCAGCCTGTCCACAGCCACGGTGGCGTACCGAGGGCTGCCAGAGCCCCTTCTGGTAGATAGGTGCCTCATCCCAACCCGGAACTTATCTTTCCACTCTTTGTAACCAAACTCCTTAATTAAATTAATAGCCCCCCACTGGATTGCCAACAGCTTAGGCTATTGGTTATTCATCCCTAAAATTGTTTACACCGATGCTCCTGCAGCATTTTCCCCAAGAGACTCAGATTTTACATGGGAAATTAATTATGGTTTCTCTTTCAGTCATTTCTTACGTTTCTATGACTCAGGTTCATTACCAGGCCCCTCCCCCACTGCTTTCTGAATCCTTAGTGCTGTGTTTGCTGGTTTGGTTTGAAAGCACCAACTGAGAAGTGTCAGACGTCTGGAATACCCATACTTTTGATCACCTCTCACATGTGCCTAACTCAAGAGACTTCCTAGGAATCGTCCCTGGCTTGTACCAGGGCCATTGATTCTTTTGGGAAGTTTAAGGAACAGCTTTATCTCCTTGGGAACAAGGCATCCAGAACATATTTAGATTAGAAATTTTCTAAGACTAATGAAATTACAGTCAGTCCTCCCTATCCGTGGGTTTCATATCAACCAGTTCAACCAATCATGAATCAAATATGTTTTTAAAAAATTATCTTGGAATGAATATCTTTGCCATCAATCCCTGTATCCCTGTATAACAACTGCCTAATATTTACTGTGTATTAGGTGTTATAAGTAATCAAAAGATGATTTAGTGTTCAGAAATTGTGTACAGATTATATGCAAACACAATGTCATTTTATACAAAGGACTTGCACTGATTTTCATATTCTTGTGGGTGCTGAAAGCATGAATGTCAGACTTCATTTGCTAAAACAGATTTTTATACTCCTGTATTAAATCATACTCACACATTAAATTATTATATCCATCAGAATATGGCACAGGCTAAGGGGTGGTTCTGTGTAGTCCCACCAGACAGGGTAGCCTGGAGCCTTGGGGTCTGGGTCCTGCTCCACCTGTCACTGCTGAAACATTTCAAGTCCTTGGCATCCCATTTCCCAGTCTCAGTGCCCTCGTCTATATATTGAGGAGGTTGGACTAGCATGATCGGTAAATTTCCTTTTCAAATTAATCTGTAAAAGCAATTGGAAGTGGGGCTGGAGCAGTGGCTTGGCGGTTGCGTTGCTTGCCCAGCATGAGCAAGTATGTTAAGTTCGAACCTCAGCACCATGTGCACAACTAAGTGTTGAGCAACGAGGACCACATGAAAAACTAAATAAAATTGATTATCTCTTTCTCTCTCTCTCTCTCACTGACCATCCCTCCCTCTTTCTCTCTCTTAAAAAAATAAAAAAAAAAACAATTGGAAGTATTTTGTTCATTTTAGTTAAGTAAATGTGGAATATCTCTAATCTAAAATGCTCCAAGATACAAAACCATGAGTTCAGCTGTGACTTGCAAGTGGAAAATTGCACACCCACACTCACATGAGGGTCACTGAACACATTGTGCACAATCACCCTCGGGCTAGGGGTCTAACACGTGTAGGGGATATCAATGAATTTCACATGTAAGCTCAGCTCCTACCCTTACCGTTTCTCATTATGCACATGAAATACCCCGGACCAAACCTGAAAGCATCCAAAATCTGAAATGCTTCTAGTCCCAAGCATTGCAGCTAAGGGACACTCAACTGGTACTGATTTGAATTGAAGACTGGATCAATACCTGATCACACAAAGCATGCATAAGCCCATGGACAGGGCAGCGTCTTGCCCTTTAGAGCATGGAGACCGCAAAGGAGGCTTAGAATAGAAGTGCCACCCACACATGCTGCCGCCTGATTAACAGCCGTAGGTGGCTGGCAGGTGGCGCGTCTTGAGGATGTGCTTGAATCGGCTCGTGGAATTCTGAACAGAATCAAAGCCTGGGCACGTGGCACTGTATGTAACAGCATCTCCCATCCCCAGTGTGTCACCGGCATCTTAATTGTCGAAAGGCACTGGTGATTTCTTCTGTCCTCGCCTGCATTGCCGTCAGTGAGAAAGCTGGCCGGCTGCACGTATTCCACTCGCTCAGGTGGTGCTCTGTCCCCATCTCTGTATCCCCTGAGCAAAGCCACAACCAACCTAAACTTGAATTAGTCAGCACTGGATGTCAGCAGGACCAGCAAAGTCCCGTGATGCCAGCCCGCTGGGCAGGGTTTCCAAGGCAACGGCTGCTGTGTCTCTCGGAAGGAAAACCTCGGAGAATCCGGTCCTGATGTTGCTCTTAAGAGAGCCAGCGTGGGGGGAAACCATCTGTGAATGGGGAGACTGCGCTTTGTTTTTGTCCTTGGTAAGAATGAGTCTCATTCACATTTAGTGTTTCTTTGCCCTGAAACGAGCATTGTTTGTGATGGACTGTTAAATGCACATTCAAAAGATATACAGACCACCAGTCTGAAAGGCCCTGGGTGATCGTCCTGGGTGTGTGGCACATGTCTGTCATCTCAGCTACTGGGGGGGGGGTAGGGAGAGTGGCAGTCTTAAAATAAAAAGTAAAATAGAGCTGGGAATGTAATTCAGAGATAGAATGCTCCCGGGTTCAGTCCCCACTACCCCCACCCCCAAATTAAAGCCAGGATTCTCACAGGAATAATAATATTTGTCACTAAATATGGAGAGATTGGCATGAACCAAGATGCAGGGCAAGGCATAGGCCCCAACCGGAACAGATCCTGGCTTCAACACTCTATCAGTGTTAGCAGGATTATGAAGTTCATTGTCCAATCAGGGCACATTAGAGAGTGAAGAAGGAACTTCAAATAATGAGGCCAGGAAGATAGGCACAAACTGTCCCGGGCGCCAGCCTGGTGGTGAGGTCTCTGCAACAAAGCCTTCCTCAGCCGTCAGTATGAAGAGCCCTGGACACTCAAGTGATGGGAATTGCCCAGTCCACCCAGGCAGGCGGGATGGAGGGCTGGGGAGATGTGCTGGGCCCAGGGGATCACACAGAAATCAACAGGAAGGACTTTGCTATGCTGCCTCAGGGACAGCCACCGCAGGTGGCCCCGTCAGGGGTTTTGAGACTTCCTATTGTAAAGAATACAATCCCTGGATAAAGAATGAAGTCATTTTGCTTTATGTTCCAGCGCTGCTACATAAGGTTTCTGGGAAAAAACAATCCCCATACAATAAACATGAAAAAACGCTTGTTGCTTACAATTAACCTTGCGTTTCCTAAAGGAATTCTCTGAAATGAAACATCAGCCAGCTTGTGAGACGTGCTTATGTGCTATGGTTTGGATGTGAGGTGTCCCCCAAAAGCTCACATGTGAGAATTCAGGAAGGCTGAGGCGAAATGATTGGGTTAAGCCTTAACCTGATCAGTGAGTTGGTCGCGTGATGGGGGTTAGCTGGCAACTGGATGCAGGCAGGGCGAGGCTGGAGGAGGTGGGTTGTGGGGGGGTGCCTTTGGGGTGCATATTTTGAATGTGGCATGGAGAGTCCCCCTCTGAGTCCTGGAGCCATGCCATGAGCTGCTTCCCTCTGCCACTCTTCCGCCATGATGTTCAGCCTCACCTCCAGGCCGGAGGAGTGGAGCCGGCCGCCTGTGTACTAAGACCTCTGAAACCATGAGCCCCCAAATAAACTTCCCTCCTAAAATTATTTTTGCCAGATGTCTTAGTCACAGGAGCAGAAGCACTAATTAAGACATTGTGGTTATCCTCTATGTAGTAAACTGAGCTCACCATCCATAGCCAGTTAATGGCAGAATAAAATAGATGGAAAGAGCCGTCTCTTCACACTACCAAATGCACTTAGCCCAGGTGTAGGTAAGCAGAACGTTTGTTTTCTAATGAAATGAGGTTTCCTGATGAAATAGTCTTAAAACTTTAAAAACTACCCAAGAAATATACTTTGGCTATAGAAAAACTAGAAGATATAGCTGAGACCATAAGGTCACCTGCAATCCAGGTAACAACAAATAACGATTAACCAAATACTGTGGTGTTTTGGTATATATTCTTCCGCACTCTTATTTATGCACATGATTATGAAAACAACCGGCAACCGTGCCTATTCTATAGTACATAATGAACACTTTTCCAAGTCAACAAATACGCTTTCATAACTGCCTTAATCATGGTCTGGTGTTTCACAGGATGGAATCGTTCACTTAACCTCTCTCTGGCTGGGCACGTGCTTGTTGGCAGCAGTATATAAGCAACGTGGTGCTGAACACCTCCTAGTGAAATTTTTGTGCACGTATAATGAATGACTGTGGATTGTGTGAGTTGGTGGGATATCTGAGAGCTGCTAAATCTGCCTCCTTTACGATTCTGTAGTGAAGGAACACACAACAAGGATCGAAGAGCAAATGCATTCTTATACCCACTTAAACACACCCTTGAACATGTCACTTCAGCTCTGTGTTGATTTTCTTTCTTTCTTTTTTTAAAGAGAGAGGGACAGTGAGAGAGAGAATCCATTTTATTTAGTTTTTCATGTGGCCTTCCTTGCTCTGACACTTCATTGTGTACGTGGTGCTGGGGTTTGAACCTGTGTCCTTGCACATGCCAGGCAAGCGCTGTAACCACTGAGCCACAGCTCCAGCCCCTGATTTTCTTATTTGTAGTAACATTACAAAAATTGGACAAAATGAATGAAACCTGCCCCTTGAACCGGATTACCAAAAGGATTAGAGAAGGTAAGGGTGTGAAAATCATTTAAAGTTATAAAGCAATGTATTTCTATAGGGATTTATTATTTTCTTTTCAAAATTCTATTTTGAAAAATTTGATTACAAGTTAAAACTTATTTCCAATTTTTTGGCATATCAGGGAACTGATTTTTAGGAACCTACCGCCCAGTGTGGGGTGGTTTGGAAGCCAAGATGAACAGTGGGTGTTTCCAGGGAGAAGGCCTAGAAGTGTTTGGGGCCAGACAGCCTGCCCGCTCTCTGAACTGTCATGGGGCAAAGGCAGTGGGGAACAACTGGGGCTCGCAAAGGGTCCCCCTCTTGGAGGTGGCGGTGCCCCTTGCTATGCGGCTGGTGGGGTGGGTGGTTGCCTGGCCCTCTCCCTCCAGCCCTCCCCTCCCCAGGGACCCCATCAGCCAGGCGTCTGCGAAGGGCTGCTTTGAACTAAAGCGTGATTGCGGGCTGATGCTGTCCAGCTCCAGAGACAGGGGCCAGCCTGCTGTCAGAGATAAAAACGGCTGTTGGAAGGGGAGTCTGGGAAAATATTTTAACCAAGAATCCTGGGAATTCCAGTCACCCTTAGGGGAGGGCCTGAGGGGGTGAGTGGCGGATGCGAATGAAGAATTTGCAGCCTGAAGGAATCCTCCGGAGTCAATCCTCCAGTTGGAACCAGGGCCTGGCTCCCAGCTACCTGTCCCTCCTCTGGGGATGGGATAGTGGAGGACTACAAGCAAAGGGTTCCAGAGCTAGTCACAGGCCATCGACACACAACTTGGGTGCTGGTGGTCATGACAGGGTACCGCCCAGGTGGGGTCCTCTGAGAATGGAACAGCTACCCCTCCTCCCAGCGGGAGGCCGTGGGTTCGCCCCCTTCTTCAGTTCTCGGAAGCCCAGGGGGACCCGGACACAGAGTGGGTAACCAGCATGGCAGAGAGGACAAGATCGCCCACCGACACCTGGGAGACCTCAGTGCCATCAGCCTACCACAGTCATTCCTCAGGGTCTCTAAATCAACAGATTTTTATTCCCACCCATGTAGGAAGATGTTGGGTTAACAGCAAATAGGTAAATCCCAATGTATGGAGACAACACTTTTTTCTTTTTAAAGAGACGAAGAGAGTGAGCAAGAGAGAACCAATTTTATTTAGTTTTTCATGTGGTTTTCATTGCTCCAACACTTAGTTGTGTACATGGTGCTGGGGTTTGAATCTGGGTCCTTGTGCATGCCAGGCAAGCACCATATCCGCTGAGCCACCGCTCCAGCCCCAAGACAACACTCTTTTGTTTCTGCTTTCTTTCTGTCTCTCTCTCTCTCTTTCTTTTATTCGTTCAACATAGTCTTACGTATTGGAGGGAATCATTATTACATATTCGTGTGTCAACGGATATTGACAAAGTAAGTTAAGGCTGATCCTAGTCCAGGGTCTCCCCCTTTGACCACTCCCTGCTCCCATGTCTCCCCTACTTTGCCCCTTTGTTAGTTGGGCTTCTTATGGGAGTCGAAGGTTCCCTGCTGCATTGATAACGCCCCCAGTCCCTCCATTCCCTCCCTACCCCTCCCTTCTCCACTTTTGAAGCATTGGACAGTCAACTTATTTTTCTTTCCTGGAAAGGCCTCAAAAATTGAGCACAGTGTGCTAGGAGATCAAGTTAAGTCAGGGAGAAAGGAAAGGGTATTTTTGGCAGTGGCGTGTCACAGTGAAGGGGCAGAGGAGCGCTCCTTCCCTAGAGCAGAGGTGGACGCACGCAAGCCTTTATAAAAAGACCTTTCTTCGCCTGTGGCTGTCGCCCTTGCAGATATTTAAAGTTCGTAGGCTATTCTAAGTGTGATCTGTAATGCTGACCAAGTACGTACCAATACATTTCTGCCACTTTTTAAACCACATCAGTGAAATTCTGGAAGGGGAGTCCTCCTTGTAAAACTGACTGCTTCAGTTGCGACTGAAGTTCAGAACAAGGTCCATAGGATCTGCACCACAAATGGACAAGCATGAACATCTCCAAGAGTAGCTCATCCCTTGCGCTCTTAGAAAGGGTCTTCCACTTTTGGTAAATTGATCTGGGAAAGAAAAGTTTGGAGTAAATAGATAACTACCTGGGGTGCCTTCAAATATCAAGTCTCTACTTTTGTCTTTGAATTGCTGATAACAGTAAGGGAGGAACAGGTGTAATTTGAGTTTTTTCTCTTACATGACAAATTCAAGAAAAGATGTGCAAAATCTTCATTTTGAGGCTGAGAAAGTTTGTGCCTCTGGGTTGACCTTTCCTAAATGCTGGCATTAGGGGCTTTGGGTAGGAGGTGTGCAAGGGGGCACACTAGTTTCTTAAGGGGAAATGGTAGTGAGTGGTCTAAGGATTGGGAGCTAGGAGCAAAGGGAGTGTGTGTATGTGTGCATGTGTGTATGTGTGTGTGTGTATGTGTGTGAGAGAGAGAGAGAGAGGGAGGGAGGGAGAGAGATAGGGAGGGAGAGAGGGAGAAAATGAGAGAAACTATTTTCTCGTGGAACATCTCAAGTAGGTGGAAGACTCTGACAACCTTCAAGAAATGGGACACATGTGTCCCATCAGTCTAGGAGAGGCAGATAGAAGGCTCCTCCTGGAAGGTCTCAGGGGAACCAGAGTTGGGGAAGAAAAACAGGGGCTGCCCCAGGGTCCCAGGGGTGGCCTGTGTGTGAGCCATCTGAGGAACTCTGAGAACTGCCTGGGGCACGGGACAGAGATGGAGGTCCTGTAGTCAGAAAAGAGAGGCCCAGGAGCCTGGCCATCTGGATTATAGTGTAGAGGTGACCTTGCTTGGATCTCAACTGGCCAAAAGGGAAAACAGAACATTCTTGGTATATCTATGTGTCTAGAAACTGGTGATCTTCAGGGCTTTGTCATGGAGACAGAAAAAGTTTGTTTACAAGTATGTATTTTATAACTGGACACATAATACATATATTTCCATTTTGTTTTTTTCTCCTTTTTGTTTGTTAAATATGGTCTTACAATTAGGAGGGAATCAGTATCAAACAATCAAGAACAAATTTATAATGATAGAGCAAGCCAAGGCTGATGCCATTCCATAGTTTCCCCCCTTGGGTTCCTCATGGTTCCATGTTTCCCCCTACTTAAACCCGAAATTAATTGGACTTCTCATGGAAGTTGAAGGTTCCCCTCTGAGTTGATTCCCCCACACTCCCTCCCTCCAGCCTCCTTAATATCCCTCCTGTTCCCTCCCCCTTCCCGCTCCCTACATCCCTCAGCATCCTAGGCAAGGTTCCCCCTGTTTGTGTAAAAATTCATACATGTTGAGGTAATTATTAGTTTAGCCATCTATCATACTGTTTCCGATTGTATTCTAGCTTCCTCAAATGCAAGAAAACATTCAGCCCTTGAGTCTCTGAGTTTGGGATATTTCACTTAGCATAATTTTTTCCATCTCCATCCATTTGGCTGTAAATGCCATAATATCGTTTTCTCTAATAGCCAGGTAGAAATCCATTGTATATATGTACCAAAGTTTTTGAATTCACTCATCCAGTCAGGGGCATCTGGGTTGGTTCCATAATTTAGCTGTAGTGAATTGAGCTGCTATAAACATTGATGAAGCTGTATCTCTGTAATGTGTCGATTCTAGCTCTTTTGGGAAAATACCCAGGAGTGGGATAGCTGGTTCATAAGGTGGTTCCAGCCCTAATTTTTTAAGGAGTCTCCAAACTGCTTTCCAGAATGGTTGTACCAGTTTGCAGTCCTACCAGCAATGTGACAGTGTTCCTCTCTTCCCACAGCCCCTCCAGCATCTGTCATTGTTCGTATTCTTCATTTTTGCCCCTCCGACAGGAGTGAGGTGGAATCTCAATGAAGTTTTGATTTGCATTTGTCTTGTTGCTAGTGATGTAGAGCATTTTCTCATGTTTTTGGACTATATATTTCCATTTGGAAGCAATATTGGTGCAAGATTCAAGGTTCTGGGTTTGAGTGTTGCAGGCTGATGACTGTTGGCCAGGGAGCCACAGCTCGAGGGAGAGAAGGTGGAGTCTGAACCAGGGAAGGGGCTTATGTGTCTGCCCTGCTCCTCTGTTAGGAGGTGGCCAGCTCCTGCCTCTTGGTTTTCTCCTCTGTGAAATTGGGGTGCCGAGAACAGCTTTCTTGCAGTTGAAAGGCCTCCATGAGAACCCTCCACAAAAGGTGCTCTGTAAATTGCCACGTAAAGGTCCGTTGTAGAAGTTTGGAGAACTACGCAGGAAATTGGTGTGACTTGCCCTCTCCTGAGGATGGAATATGCATGGCTCCTTCCTCTGGTCTTCAGGGCTACAACACAGTTAGCTGCAACTTGCGTGTAACAGGACCCAGGATGGCCACAGGTGCGTGGCGCTCCTATTGCACCAACGCTGCGTCTCTGAGTGGAGCACCCTGGATAGAGGGTGGTGTGGCTTGACTCCCTCCTTGGCTCTCTCCTCATCTGGAGAGTGTTGGAGAATCATGAGCTGCCCCCTCGAGGCTCTGTGGCTCCCTGGGGGGAGGGACTGACATACAAGATGATGGTTCCCTATCAGCCATTGTCCTCCCTGCCATGGTCAGTCTGGGAGGCTTAATGACAGCTATGCAAGTGATCTTGGGTTTATTTTGGGGTCTTTCCAAAGCAAGAAGGGAAAATTCCTTTTACTTTTACAAAGAAAAGGAAAATGCTCAAAACATGGCCAGCTGAGACCCTCATCGTTTTCCTAGCTTCTCAATCCCTGCCATTTCCTCAGCTGGAGAAGGCAGATTGATCGCTCCTGACGAACGGTGGCTTCTGTTGTTTTGCTACAGGACTGATATGGGAGGGGAGGAAGGAAGAGAGGCGCAGGGCTCAGCCCTTCCTCCTGGAGAATATGAAGTTCTGCGGGCAAGTAGCGGCCCTGGGTGAAGGTTAAACCAACATCACACGATGGCAAGAGTTAGCTGGGACTTGTGAATTCAGTGGAGTCAGAACTGTGTCCTGGGGTCTCTGGGTGAGCTAGCGATACATGGAGAGCCTGGTCAACGTCTCTGGCCCCATCAGGGCTGCATGGAGAAGGGTAGCGAGATGAATGGATTTCTAGTGCTGCTTTCATTCCCCTTCGGCTCCAGTGATT
>PVKS010002557.1:44209-116605 GCA_004027875.1 Aplodontia rufa
CTCTCTGAAAAACACTGACTCTCTGCCTTGACAAACTCATCCTCCTTCAAGGGAGAAGGTGCCCAGGGCCAGGGCTGTGGACCAAGTCCTGAGCCATGAGAAGGGTATGGACTTGGTACTGAGGAGTTTTGGGTTCTGGCCTGGGTCATGCCATGGCTTCCCACAGAGTAAGAGATATCACCTCTTGAGGCCGTTTCTCATGTGTAAAGTGGGTACACAGAGAGGGGTGAGTGGTCCTGGCGTCTGGGGGTTGCCAGCCTTGCATTGGTTAAGGGCAGAGCGCCAAAGTGAGGGGCAAGTAACTGGCTTGGCTGGAGTGACCGTGAACGGTTTTGTGGCTGCTCTGATGGAGTGTTTCCCACAATCTCTGTTTGGGCTGGAGCCAGGCATCCTCTACGACTGCTTGGCTTTTTTTTTGTTTATTTGTTTGTTTGGTCAAAAGCAACTCATCTCTTTTTCTTCTGGGGAGAAAAAAGAAAATGCTGCCCTTTAGAGCCAAAGCAGCAAACATTTCTGGGGAAAGTCTCAGGGAAAGAGCACCCTGCTCCTTCCCTTCCGCCGTCCCCTGGTCTGCCCTGGCTCCAGCGCAGGCAGAAGCTGTGGGGATCTCTGCAGAGTCCCTTCTGCTGCCCTGGACATTCTGAAGGCCAGTTTCTGGGATAGAAGGCACTGGGAAGGGTCTGAGAGGACTCTGGTAAGGAAGTGAAGGGGTTAGAACAAGAGCCAAAGATAATCAGGGAAGGGAGTTCTCCTCAGTTCCAAGTTCTGGAAGGAAAGTTTCTTATCCACAAGGACACTCACCCTCCATTTACTGCTTGTATGCCGGGACCTGAGACTCTTATTTTATGTATGGAGACTCGTGTTGTGGAATAAAGGGCTCAGTAAATGACACCCTCTCCTCCTGACCAGAATCTTAGACCAACTGAAAGACAAGGCCACAGGGAGGGAGACGGTGCCCCCAGGGCCTGGTAAGGAGTCTCCTAATGGAAACCACAGAGTTCAACAGAGGCTGGTAAAACTGGGGGTGAGAAAGAGCAACTCAAAAGCTGTGGTCTCAGATCTCGATCTGGTTACCTCTGAAGGGTGAGCGTGCGGACAGGGGAAGCCGCGTTGGCTCAGCTGCTCTTCCGAAGAGGGGTGGCTGCTATGGCTGGGATGTGGTTTATCCCCCAAAGGGTCACATGGTGGAGGCTTCTTGGTCCCCAGGATGGTGATGTGAAGAGCTGGTAGGAAGTCATTAGGTCATCAGGAGCATCCCTCTCGGAAAAGAGTTGAATGCTAGTCTCATGGCATTAGTTAGTTCCCATGAGAATAGGCTGCTGTGTGAGGAGAGACCCTAATCCCCGAATCCTGGTTTCCTGTCTCATCAGGAGTTGTGTAAGTGGGTTGCTGGGGTTTGAACCCGTGTACTCGTGCATGCCGGGCAAGCACCATAACCACCAAGCCACCGCTCCAGCCCCAGAGCAAAACTTTTTGATGTTGATGAACTGCAATTTAACAATTTTATTTCTTTCAGTGTCATATCTAAAAATGCTTTGCCTAACCCCAGATCACAAAAGACTTTCTTCCATGTTTTCTGGTAAAATGCCTAAAGTTTTATGTTTTTCACTTAGGTTTATTATCTATTTTAGTTTTTCTTAGTAGAAGGTGTGAGATTTATGCTGAAATTTATCATCATCATCATCATATCTGGCTGTCCAATTGCTCTAGCACCATTTGTTGAAAAGTCCATTCTTCTTCCATTGAATTGACTTTTCACCCTTGTTCAAACAGCTGATCGTACTCGTGTGGGTCTGTCTGTCTCTTGGTTCCCCACTTTGCTCTGCCAATATCATGCTCCGGGAGATAAAAATAAGCAAAATTCACTCATTAGGCTTTGGCTCATGTTTTTTTTTTTTTGTTTTTTTTTTAAGAATTGTTTTAAAGGGGCCACATTGGTGGACCCTTCTTGGGGTCTTTGATGCTTTTGCATATCTGTCCTGGTCCTACAGTGCAGTTTGCTTTTGGAGGGTAGAGATGGTGACATTACTTCTTCTTCTTCTTCTTTTTAAATAAAGAGAGAGGGACAGTGAGAGAGAGATAGAGAAAGAGAGAATTTTATTTAGTTTTTCATGTGGCTTTCATTGTTCCGAGACTTTGTTTTGTACGTAGTGCTGGGGTTTGAACCTGCATTCTCGTGCATGCCAGGCAAGTGCCACAACAGCTGAGCCACTGCTCCAGCCCCTTCTTCTTCTTTTTTTTTTCTTAAGTGAGAGAGAGAGAGAGGAGAGAGAGAGAATCAATTTTATTTGGTTTTTCATGTGACTTTCATTGCTCTGACACTTCGTTGTGTACGTGGTGCTGGGGTGTGAACCTGCATCCTTGTGCATGCCAGGCAAGCGCCCTAATTGCTGAGCCACCGCTCCAGCCCCTGACATTACTTCTTGTGACCTCAGCATGTGGCCTGCCGCATAATGGATGCTCAATATTTGTTGGCTAAAATTGCTAATAAGCCACAGGCTGAATACTGCCTGAATTCAAGAGAACAGACAGCAAGACAGAGGCTCTTTGTACACACAGTGACTATTTCACAAAAGAGAAGCAGTTGCGCTGTGTTTTGCTGCAGGGTGGGAAGCTTTTCTTTTCTATTCTTTTAATATGGTATAATTCAGGCAAAGAAAATATACTTTGGGTTATGACTTTTTCCTGTTCAATCAAATTGAAATAATTATGTTAAGTCCGATGGGAAAATATGACATATTTTTATACTTAAGATTGCCCATTTTATTCAATAAAAGAGTATGAAGGACGAGACGGGCATTGTTTCTATATCCAGGCATCTCTGAGAAGGCCACGGAAGCCTCTTCATCCCCCATCCCGAGATGGATTCTGACTTTTGCCTGGAAACTCAGCAATCTGAGCCTGGTTCTGGTTGCTGTAAAGAGTCTTTCTGGGGGGCTGGAGCGGTGGCTCAGAGGTTATGGCACTTACCTGGCATGCACGAGGACGTGGGTTTAAACCCCAGCACCATGTACACAACGAAGTCTCAGAGCAACGAAAGCCACATGAAAAACTAAATAAAATTGATTCTCTCTTTCTTTCTCTCTCACTGTCCTTTTCTTTTTGGAAAAAAATAAAAAGTCCTTCTGGTGAAGAATTGTCAAGAGATCAATCCAGCAGAATTTCATTGAGCCTTCTGTGGGAACTGGAAATAGCTTGATAAGGCAGATTTTCAAAATAGTGCTCTTTAGAGTGAACTTGTTCTTCTTTGTGGTGCTGGGGACTGAAACCATGTCCTCAAACATGCTGGGCATGCACTGGCCCACTGAGTGACACCCCAGGCCCATAATGAAATTTTACCTGTGATGCTTCTGAGCTGTTAAGGGTTGGCCCATGTGTCTCTTACACCTCTGCCAGGGGGAGAAAGAGTATCAGAAAGGCAGCATGAAAATTCCCAGTTTCTTCTTGGATGTTTGATTTCTCACATCTCTTCTTCAGGTGGTCTGGTTTAGTAAGCAGGTGACAAGGCAGGAAACTGGCTCTGAATCTGAATGCTCAGGGACTCCACGTTCCTTCCTCTGAAAGAAGGGGAAATAGAGTGATGTGTTGCTCAATGCAGGGCCATGTTCTGAGAAATGCATCGACGGGCGATTTCATCATGATCCGAGCATGGTGGAGTGTCCTTATACAAGACGGCCACCGTGTCACTAGGTGATGCAATCTTATGGGACCACCGTCACAAACGCAGTCTGCCTCTGATGGAATTGTCATTAGGTGGCGCATGACTATACTCAGGATATACCACACATCCTAGCATGCCACCTTCACTGGCAGAATCGTAAGGGACTGATTATTTTTCAGTTGCTTCTTGGTGACCTATGTGCGGCAGTTGGCTCTGCCACCTCTTTGAGTGTTTGTGACTGTCAATCAGAAGCTTTGTTTCTTCGGGTAAATCAGCACTCCACTGGAATCTTGCCTGCATTTTCATTGTGTTTTCTTTGAAAGGAAAACAATTTGGATGTCTGCTTTCAAAATAACCATACCAAACAAATTATTTAAACCTGAAAGCAGTTATGCATTTAATTTTCAGAGCCATGAAATTTTGCATGGAAGTTCTGAAAAGAGAAGTGCCTTCTACATTCACTTTGAAAAAAATCTAGTCAATCTAGACTTCCTTAAAAACACTAAAAGCTGGGCTGGAGCGGTGACTTAGCGGTTATGGTGCTTGCCTGGCATGTGAGAGGACACGGGCTTGAGCCCCAGCACCACGTGCACAACAAAGTGTCAGAGCAACAAAAGCAATATGAAAAACTAAATAAAATAGATTTCTCTCTCTCTCTCATTGTCCCTCTCTCTCTTAAAACACCAACACCAACAAGCCCACTAAAGGCCAAATACAACCATAGCATTGAAGTCATTGAAGTGTGATTTTTTGAGGGACAGGACCACAGTTTAGCAGTTTGCCAAACCTCAGTTTCTGCTCTTTTCTTGAAATAAAAACTTCTAAATATTTCACCAGCATCTGTCAAGTCTCCCAGAAGTGAGCCATGAATGAGATTTCCCATCTTATGGAGACTGTAGTGGATGCTAGAAAAATAAACTTCAAATAAATGGATCCAGGGAGGAGGGATATAGGAACAGTTCACTGAGAAGTGACTGTGGGAAAAATTTATTTGAGCAAGCAGTTAAAAAAGAAAACAAAAACCAAACAAGAGTTTGCAGGCATTAATGTTTGTGCAAGTTGGTTCCCCACAGTCCCGTTTTGGTGCAGAGACTTAACTATAAACATGACCGTGTAAGTGAGGCAGAGGGGACGGGAACCACCATTGATCGTGTGCTTGAGTCTAACTTAATCCTGACAGTGATGCTGGTGATTGTGATCCTTCTCTTACAGATGGAGAAACCAAGGCTGGCTGTATCCCTTTAATTTTGCCCTAAGTCACTGTCCATTTGGGCTGCTCTAACAAAATACCACATCCCAAGTGGCTTCTGCACAACAGAAATTTATTGCTCATAGTCGTAGAGGTTGAGAAGCCCAAGATCAAGGTGCTGATGGATTTGGTGTGTGGGAGGGCTCACTGCCTGGTTCACAGAAGGGGTCTCCTGACGTAGTGGAAGGAACGACTCTTACTGATCATGAATGTGTTCCCGAGGGCTCTGCCTTCATGACCAATCACTTCCCAAAGGCCAGACCTCTGGCACCACCACTCTGGGGATTGGGTTTCAACCTATGAACTTTGGGGGGACACAGACATTCAGTCCAGCGCAGCCATGTGATTGGCCAATGTTGTTTCTGCTTGACATCGTATCACTGTGTGTTCCCCACACACAGAGACCTATTATTCCTACGTGATTCCCAGCAACTAAATTACAATCCTCTCATAAAAGATGCCTATTTCCTTAGTTATAACTTCCTTTGTTTCCATAGCACCAAGAGAAAAACCAGAAGTCTGTGGTTCAGAAAATATGACTGGGAATAACCCAGGAGGCCCTTTCGGTCAAATCACTGTATCTCTCTTTGAAGTCATTGAGGATTTTCTCCTAGGAAAGTGCCCCTGGCCTGAAATTAACATGCCAGTCCCACAGCCTTGCCATCCACCAAGGGATAGATGGAATTCCATTCTTCTTTGTTTAAAAGCAGCCACAGCAAATGCCAAACTTAAGGGCAGGACTCCAGCTAAGCCCTGCTGCCATTCTGTTTTCTTTGCTGGGACTCTTCTGTGACCAGAACCTTCTAGGATCCTCCCCTGGCTCAATCAGTCAAACATCTCATTTCTCTGTGGAGGCAGCTCACACAGCATCTGGCTGTGACAGCCTGGTCCTGGGAAACATTTTCATATCGGTGCCTTATAAATAACAGAGAGAGTAGCACAAGACGGCCTTCTGTGATGGAGATTCGTTTCCTTCTACAGGCTTTTTCTTTTATTTTTTGGGAAGGGGTCTGATCATGCTACCCAGGCTGGTCTCTAGCTCCTTGGATTCTCAGGATCCTCCCTCCTCAGCCTCCCCAGTAGCTGGGACTGCAGGTGTGTGCCACTGAGCCTGACTCCTCAGCTCTCTTCTCAACATTGCTGGGTGAAAATGATTGGGATTTTATTTTTCTGTCCAACCTTATTAGTGTCAGCTAGCCTATGAAGAATTTTTAGGTCATCTGGGAGATTGTTTCTGGGAATCAAAAATCACAGAAATGGTTTTAACTCTTAAGTTCAGCTAAACTACCCTTCCCCTTGTTCCAGGATCCTATCTCCTCATTAGAAAATAAACACTCAATAGTACTAATAATCAGACTTAATACTTGTGTTGGAATTAAAGTTCTCAAGGTCGGCCTGAAAATGAATGTAGAGAAGTTATTCCTTAGGGCTGACTTCTTTAAAATAGTCCCTCTCAAGCTCCACGATGGAAGGATTGCGGTTGTACAGTAGAAGGAAATGCGATGGTCCCATATTCTCATTGCATGGGTATAAACACCATTAATAATTTGCTAAGTTTCTTTCTAGTGCACATCTGCGACCTACTGAAATTATAAATCCATGTTACACTAACAGGAGGATCTACACGGTTCATGTAGAGATAAAGAACTCCCCTCCCACCTCCAGCTAATCGTCACAGGGTGAGGCTGGGATGATCATTTAGATGTTTAGACGTGCTGAGAAAAGTCAAATTGAACCTCGAAATGAGGGACCCCTGATGTCCTTCCTCCATCCACAGTTCCCCACACTCAACCCTCTCTCCTGTCTATAGCAGCCACAAGCAGAGTCATAGAAGTCACCGGAGGAGGGGCAGTCTTTGAGATGCAGGAAGGGTTGGGACTCTCAGACAGCTAAGGAGGAAGGGTGATGTGGGCTCGAGAAACAAGGTCAGATTTCCCCCACCGTGGCAAGATACCTGAGATAAACAACCTAAGGGGGGAGCATTTATTTTGGCTCATAATTTGCGGTCTCAATCCATGGTCATTGGCTTGTTGCTTTGATCTTCTGGCAAGGCACTCCATCATGGTGGGCGTGTGTGGCATATGGTGGACAAGCCTTGTTCATCTCCTGGCAGCCAGGAAGAGAGGGGGAGAGGGGAGAGATCCTGAAGGGCCTCGCAATCCCTCTTGAGGGTTTTGCCCCCAATGACTCACTTCCTCCAACTACGCACCACCTCCTAGAAGTTCCACCAACTTCCAATAGTGCCACAGGCTGAGGACCAAGTCTTTAACATGGAGGTTTTTAGGGTACATTTCAGACCCAAACTTTAGCAGGCATAGATGTAGTGGGATTGGGGGTTGACTGAGGATGTGGCGATTATGGGGAGCACCAGAATGGTAGAGACAGGGTTTCATACGACCTGCATCTCTTCTAACTTGCTTACAGCAAGACAGGATCATGGGGCAAATTATAATTCAAGTGAATAGAAGAAACAGAAGTTATTTCCCGATTGACATAAAGGACAGCTAGCATGTGACCCTCTACCTGCCTCACCCCCTGCTGCAAGATAAACAGAAAAATAGATTTTGATTTTTTTTTTGGTTGCAGTTATTTTGGGTTGCTGTTTCATCAATCCTGCACATTTCCTGTTGAGACACACATTTAAAAAAAACAAAAATAACAAATTCAGGTGGCATTGAAGAATAGTGGGGGAAAAAAGCCAGGTTATATTTGGTGACAAAGATGCCCAACTGTGGAATTGTTCCCTGATGTCACTTGTAGGGATGCTCTTAAGACAGAGCACCTGCTGCTTCAGCAGCACACTCGGCCACAGAGAATGAGAAATGCCTTCCACCGTCACTCTTGATTGCTTCTGGAAGGAAGGGCTAACCTTCTTCAACCTCACCACTTCCAGCGTGGCCCTGTGTTCATGAGTCCTATTGAAAAGTGTGTTCCAAATGGTAACGGAGGATGGCAGTCCAGCGGGGGACGGTGGAAGGACAGGTCTTTTTTTTTTTTCTTTTTAAAGATAGAAGGACACACACACACACACACACACACAATCAATTTTTATTGAGTTTTTCACATGGCTTTCGTTGCTCTGACACTTAGTTGCGTACGTGGGTGCTGGGGTTTGAACCCGGGTACTTGCGAATGCCAGGCAAGCGCCATAACCTCCAAGTCACCGCTCCAGCCCAGGACAGGTCTTTACACCATGCCTGGGCCCTGTGTCTCAACAAGGAAGTCACAGGAGGCTCAGTCTCCAAGCTGGACACACCCTTTGGCCTTTGCACAGGCCAGTGGTGTGATTGACAGGGCATCAAGGCTTCTAGCTTCTTTGCTGATGTTTCCTTTTGTGCTGACACAATTTCTGCTATTTATTAGTATTATTTCCAGTGCAGGCGTCAAAGAGGTTTCCCCTCACACGTCAACTCTCGTGCATCGGCGCTGGTTGCAGGGCCACCGTGTTGAGGAGGATTGTGCATTGGAAGCCTTGGCTGGCAGTCTGCTCCTCTGCGTTCTCGCCAGGGGTGCGAGTGCGCTGATCCGTTGGCAACGTCTGCACTTGCATTGGTGCCATCTCTGGAGACTCATGCAGTCACTGTTCCTAAACAGCTGCTCCTTGTCAATGGTTCTAGTAAAACGTTTGCTTAGGAAGAATGTAAATTTTGTAGAATAAGATCTGTGTTCTGGCGCAACCATCGCCTTCTAAATTGAGAACCAGCTCCACCTCTTTCCTAAGGATTCAGAAGATGAATTTGATGGTGATATCTTTTGGTTGCAAGCAACAGAATTCATTCATGGGTGACTTCAACACATTATCATGATGGGAAAGAAATTGGGAAAGCTCACGAAATTAAAAAAAAAAAAAAAGACCATTGGGGCTACTCCAGAAATCTCAGCAGCAGAATTAATTCTCAGTCCCAATTGCTAGTCCCTATGTTTCTGTCCTTCAAATAAACATTGAATTCAAAACATTCTTTTTTTATTCAATGTTTGTTTTAAAATAGTTTCAGAATTATAGAAAAGGTGCAAGAATATTGGAAAGAATCCCTGCACTCAGTTTCTCCAGTTGGTAACACTACTATCGTGCGTTTATCAGAACTAATGAACCTATGTGAACACATCGCTATGAATTAAACTCCAGTTCATTCAGATTTTCTTAGTTTTTACTTAATGTCTTTTTTTCTGTTCCAGGATCCCACCCAGAACATATTACACCATTAGGCTTGAAGCCTGAGGATTTCAGATTCTCCTTGTTTTTAGTGACCTTGAAAGTTATTTTTTTATTTTTTATTTTTGAGAGAGGGACAATGAGAGAGAGGGGGAGAGAGAGAGAAAGAGAGGGAGGGAGGGAGCGAGAGAGAGGGAAGCAATTTTTATTTAGGTTTTCATGTGGCCTTCATTGCTTCGGGACTTCATGGTGTACGTGGTGCTGGGGTTTGAACTCGCATCCTTGCGCGTGCCAGGCAAGCACCGTAACCACTGAGCCACTGCTCCAGCCACCCCCCCCTTTTTTTTTTAAAGGGAGAAGGACAGAGAGAGAGAGAGAACCAATTTTACTTAGTTTTTTGCATGGCCTTTGTTGCTTCGACACTTAGTTGTGTACGTGGTGCTGGGGTTCAAATTTGGGTCCTCACGCATGCCAGGCAAGTGCGGTCACCATTGAGCCACCGCTCCAGTCCACCGTGACAGTTTTGAGGAGTATTACTGAAGTGCTTTGTAGAACACCCCTCACTCTGTGTCCTCTTTTCATGTTGCCCAGTTTGAGTTGGGTGTGTTCCTCTTTGGGTCTCTTGGCCATGGTCAGGGGCAGGGTTGGGCAGAACAAAGCCACCAGGGGTCATTGTGAACCCCAGTCACCCCATCTAGCATCTGCAAACTTGGCAACCAAATAAGGGTCACCTCCCTGCAAAATTAGGTGACCTGAGTTAGAACTCCCAGGAGAATGATTCCATAAGCCCGAAATGGTGAAGTCAGCAGCAGCAGAGAACTGATGGCCAAGGTTAAGCAATTATAGAGAAGAAGTGGAATGACTCCGACCAGAATCAAAGGTGGCGCCGCCTTATCCTGTGTTCTCTGTGCCCAACCTTGAAACAAGCCTAAAGCCTGAAATTCCTTCTGCTTTACGTTTTGATTGCAGTATCACTGCACATAGCAATTTTTTCCCCATTAACAAAACAGCAAAGCCTCACATTATGGTTTCCTACCAATTACAAGATGATTAATTATTGCTTTTGTGTTTCTCCCCCACCCCCATCCTGAAGATTACGGAACAATTAACGTGCAAGATCCTTGGTGAAGAGCAACTGCTCAGGAAAATTCAGAAATCTGATTCATTTCTAAATAGGTCGTTTGCCCAGTGGAGGCCGCCGAGCTCGCTGGACGGAGCTGAACTCTGAGCTCATTCACTCACGCCTGCGTTTAGAAAATGAAGAATTCAACCAGGAAAGCGATTGAACTCTGGCCTGTTGAGAGGAACCTGTTGCTCTTTTGTAAACTGGACGGTTGCACAGGGTGGAAGGGTTAAGTGAGCTCCCCCGGCAGCCTCTTGGTGGCCACACAGTGTTTTCAAACAGAAACGGCTTCACCATATGTGTCAAAGCTGCACAAGACAAAAACTCAGTTCAGGTTCCCAGAGATTCTTCACCTCTGCTCACTCAGTCTAGCACCCTGTGCAGAAGGAGGGAGGAAGGTCAAACACTTCAGACACCCATGTTTTTTTTTAAAGAGAGGGACAGTGAAAGAGAGAGGAGGGGAGAGAGAATCAATTTTATTTAGTTTTTCATGTGGCTTTTGTTGCTCCGAGACCTTGTTGTGTTAGTGTTGCTGGGGTTCGAACTCACGTCCTCACACATGCCAGGCAAGCACCGTAACCCCTGAGCCACCGCTCCAGCCCCCAGGCTCCTGTTTTTATTTTGGTAATAACTTTATGGAAATATAAATTCATAAACCACAGGATTTGCCCATTTGATGGTTTCAATGTCATTAGCAGAGTTGTGAAGCCATCACCACGATCAGTTTTAGAATATTCTCGTCACTTGTTCAAAAAGGCTCCCGACCCTTCAGCAGTCACTCATCACATCCCCTCTGGCCACCAGGCCCCAGTACCCCCACACCAATCTGCTGTCTGCTTCTATGAATTTACCCATTCTACTCGTTTTATGTCAGTGGAATAGTAGAATATGAAGTCTTTCTCGCTGCGTCCTTCACTTAGCACCGTGTTTTTGGGGTCCATCTGTGTCATAGCAGGTTTCGGTACTTCACTCTTTTTTACTGCCCAACATTGTGTCATGGCATGCACATACAGGGGACCTCCTTTACCCGAGGTGCCATTTTCCCAGTTTCAGTTTCTTCTGGTTAACCACACTCCAAAAATATTAAATGGAAAAAAACCCCAGAAACAAGCAATTCGTTGATTTTCAATTGAATTCTGTGCAGGGTGATGAAGTCTCTTGCCACCCTGCTCTGTCTTGCCCAAGATGTAAATCACTGTTCAGTGTATCCATACTGTATACATTACCCTCCCAGGTGAGTCACTCAGTAGCCGTCATGGTATCACAGTGCTTGTGTTCAGGTCTCCCTTATTTTACTTAAAAATGGCCCCGAAGCACAAGAGTTGTGATGTCAGCAACTCAGATATGCCAAAGAGAAGCTGTAAAGGGAGTCTTTGAAGTGAAAAGATGAAAGTTTTTGACCTAGTAAGAAAAGGAATAAGCAACTGCTGAGATTGGTAAGATCTATAGGAAGAACAAATAGGAAAAGGTATAACATATGGAGGGTTTGATCTTATTTGCTGTTTCAAGCACACATTGGGGTCTTGAAATGTATCCCCATGTCCTTTCATCAACTGATGGATATTTGGATTTTTTTCCCCACTTTTTGGCTATCATGAATAATGCTGTTAGGGACATTCATGTATGTTTTTGTGTGAAAATATTTTTCTTTGAGTATGATTTTTTAAATTGTATGTATTTGAGGTGTACAAGTTTTGATATATAGTAAAATGGTTGCTATAGTAAAATAAATTAAACTATCCATCACGTCATTTATTTAACCTTATTTATTTTTTTGTGTTAGTAAAAACACCTCTTAGTCAACTCTCTTAGCTGATTTCCAGTAAACAATATATTATAATTATAAATTTCATGTTGTGATTAGATCTCATTTGTGCTACATATCCACAACGTTGTACTCTTTGATCTACGTCTCCTCATTTTCTCCCTCCTGCCTCCTTTTGAAGCCACTTGTATTCATTGTTTGTACATATTTGACCCTTTTTATAATTCAAAGTTTAACATCTAAATGAGACCGTGCAGCAGTTTTTCTATATCTGATTTATTTCACATAGCAAAATGTCTTCCAGGTTAATCCATGTTACTGCAAATGGGAAAATCATCTTCTTTTTTTAAACTGAATTTTATACATGTGTCTGCACACACACACGCACACACACATTTCTTTTTCCTGTGCTTTTCACAGTTTGGCAGTTTGTCATGGTGGAGATATTTTCTGATTATGTCTGTTTGAGATTCTATAAGCTCCTTGTACTTGGATGTCCACACCTTTCCCAAGATTAGGGAGGATTTCTGCTATTATTCAATTCAGTAGGTTTTCGATGCCCTTAGTGTTTACTTCCTCCCCTTCAGATGTGGCAATGATGCAGATGTCTGGCTGTGTGATGCTGTCCCAAGGACTTTTTCTTAATTTTACTTTTTCATCTGGTTTTTGGTTTTCCTCCGCTTAGTTGTGTATGTGGTGCTGGGAATCAAACCCAGGCAAGCGCTCTACTACTGAGCTACCTCTTCAGCCTGTCCCAAAGATCTTGAAATTTCTTTTCATTCCTTATTATTTTTTCTTTTTTTCTGTCTGCATGTAATATTTTAAAAGATCTGTCTTCACGCTCCAACATTCTTTCTTCCACTGGATCTAGTTGATTGTCAAGCTTTCAACTCAATTTCTTATTCGAGTTAAGAGCTCTTCATTTCCAAGATTTCTGTTTGGTTATTTTTCAAAATCCCTGTAGTTTTGTTAAATTTCTCATTCATAGGGCTGGAGTGGTGGCTCGGCGGTTACAGCACTTGCCCAGCATGCGCAGGTACACGGGTTTGAACCCCAGCACCCATGTACACAACTAAGTGTCAGAGCAACGAAAGCCAAGTGAAAAACTTGATAAAAATTGATTCTCTCTCCCCCCCTCTCTCAATGTCCTTCTCTCTTAAAAAAAATTTCTCATTCGGATCCTGCATCCTTTTCCTAATTTTATTTGACTGTTTCTTTGTATTCTCTTGGATCTCATTGAGATTTTTTAAAGTAATTCTTTCTAACTCTTTATTAGGCTTTTCATCCATTTTGACATCTTTGCAATCTGTTACTGGACAGTTATGATCTTTAGGAGATTATCGTATTACCTTGATTTTTTCTTGGGTTCCTATCTGTTGAGGTTTGCACATCTGGTGCGGTGGATATGAGACGGCCTTGTTGATGAGTGGCTTTCTCTTGGAGATGTGTCTTGGGGTGTCGGTTGTTGTGCAATGTTGAGTTTATTCTGCCCGGGCACGGAGCACACCCTGAGGCTTCTTCGGCTGTGATTAGTGAGTTTGGGCACAGTGCACGCCATATCAGGTTCAGAATCATTTTCTCTCCAGGTTGTGCAGGAGTGGTGTGCCCAGCAGAGTGTGTGGGTGACCCTGTGCGGTTACTCCTGCAGTGGGGGTGGTGGCCCTACGGAGTGACAGGTTTCCCTGGCATCGTTTATTAGCTCTGTTATTTGTAAGTGTTTCTGGCTTAGCTGCATCAGTAGTGGCGAGGGGACTGAAGCACCTGACCTCCGATCAGACAGTCCTGCAGCACCAGGTGCCTCGTTGGGAGAGGCAGGAAGGAGTCCCTGCCTCCCTTCTGAGGTGTTCACACCCAGTCTTGAAAGCGCTGTGATCGACCAGGTGGAGCCCCGTCGGTGTGGGGGCCGCAGTTTTGCTGTCCCTCTCTGTTGCGTCTGTGGGCCATCAGATGACCACTGTGGATGGAGCAAGAGCCAGGCCTTTTCTCTGTGGTGCCTGCCAGGGATCAAGCAGCAGTGGGTCGTGGCTGGAACTGGGCAATTGCTCTCAGCTGAGGTGCACAAGGCAGTGCGTGAGAGCAGAACGCTACTGGTGCTGGGCAGTTTCTGTCTGGACTTTCTTAGGCTGTGCACCCCAGGGATGGGGTGGCATCCAGAGCCGCTGTGTCACTTAAGACCACCAAAGTATGCCTTTGTGGGTGAGGCACCGTGGAACCACGTAGTTCTTTCCCCACCTTGTTAGAGACAGGTCACTGTGCACGGGGCAGGGGGAGCGGTAGCAGGAACAACGTGGGGCGCTGCCTTCACTCACCGCACCTGGTGTGAGTTCATTTGCAAGCGACCACACCCCTGGTTCTTGAGGGCGGTGCCCTCCATCCCCTCAGTGCCCCATTCAGTGCAGTGGGTTCAGTGTGTGAGTCAGAGTCTCTCTGTTGAACCTTGTCTGGTTTGAGGAGCAGCTAGGAGCAGCTATCCACAGAGCCAATGCAGTGGGGTCCCCGCAATGGGAATGTGCAGAGACTGGTGACCCCTAGACCAATATATGTTCAGACGGCAAAGCTTTCTGCAGATGGCTTCTGCCTGCAGCTCCCTGCAGATCTGTTTGTGGGAGATGATGTGAGTTCCTTTTGCAAAGCCAGGCTGCTCTGCAGATTTCAGGGTTCTCTTCTCTAGGTCCGCAAAGTTGTGAGAGTTGTGACACTTTCAAGGATCTAGGAGCACAAGTACCTGTACTGATCGGACTCTTTCAACCTTACCCCTGCAGAGGGGAGCCCAGCCCTCCTCTGGCTGTGGAACTGGGATGGCAGGTGCTAGCACAGTCTGCTTCTGTTGCTATGCTGTTCCCCCAGGCCTCTGATCTTACAAGGCTTCTGTTTTCCTTCTGTTGATTTCCCGTGTCTGCCCACACCCACCTCAACATGCAGCTGAGCACCTGATGCTTTAGTACCTCACTGGAGAGGGCAGCTGCTGGGGAGTACCGGGTGCCTGTTCAGCCGGGTTCCTGAGGCCCCACACTTGCGTGTCCTTGTGGGTTAGTTTTAGTTCTTACTCTGCAGTCTCTAATTCACTTGGAGCGTATTTTCTTATATGTTACAGGATGGGAGTTCAGTTCCCTCCCTTTTGCACACGACCATCCAGTTGTTCCACCACAATTTGTTGAAAAGAAGATTCCTTCCCCACGGAATTGCTTTGGCACCCTGATTGCAAGCTAATAGAGGAGAAGCACGGGGTTCATGTCTGTACTCTTAATTTTACTCCACTCATTTGTGTATCTGGTCTTGTGCCAGTACCATGCTACCTGCTTACTATGGCTTTCAGCAGGCTTGAAGCTGAGAAGGTAAGTCTTCCAACTCTGATCCTTTTTCAACAATGTGTTGGCTCTTTTCAGTCTCTTGCATTTCCATATGGATTTTAGGATCAGCATATTGATTTCTTCAAAAAAAAAAAAAAGGAAGTTGAAATTTTCAAAAGGATTTTGTTGAATCTGTGGATCAATTTGAAAAGTATTATCTTAATATTATCTTCCAGCTCATAATAATGTCTTTCTATTAATTTATGCCTTTAATTTATTCCAATGTTTTAAAATTCTCATGGTGAAAATCTTGCACTTATGTTGCTAAATGTCCTCTTAAGTATTTTTGTCTTTATGATGTTGTCATAAATGGAATCTTTTTTATTTCATTCTCAAATTTATCAGTGAAATGCATTAAAAATAATTGTTTTTTGCTTAATGATACTGTGTCCTGCAACCTTGCTGACATCTTTTTTTAATAATTTTTTTAAAAAGAGAAAGGAATAATGAGAGAGAGCAAGAGAAAGAATAAAATTTTATTTAGTTTTTCATGTGGTCTTCGTTGCTCTGATACTTCATTGTATATGTGGCACTGGGGTTCAGCCCCTTGCTGATCTCTTTTATTAGTGCTAATAGGCTGTTGTTGTGTGTAAATTCCTAGGATTTTCTATACACAAAATTAGGTCATTAGTCAATAGAGGTAGTTCTGGTTCTTCCTTTCCAATCTGCATGTTTTCAGCTTCTCTTTCTTGCCTGATTGCCCCCACCAAAAACTCCTCATAAAACATTGAGTAGAGATGGGGAGGGTGGAATCCTTGTCTTATTCCTGACCAGAACAGGAGGATGGTTTTTCTTTCCCCATTACAGGTGATGCTAGTTGTTTTGTGGTTGCCTTTCCTCGGGTTGAAGAATTCCCGTAGATTATTATTTTGTTGGTGTTTTTATCATGAAGGGGTGTTGATTTTGTTAAATGCTTGCTTTCTATGTCTACTGAGATGAACCTGTGGCTTTTGTCCTTTATTTTTACAAAGTTACTGATTTTGTTAAGTATGGGGAGCTCTTATAATTTCATAAAAATAGATTTTTAAATAGAAAAAATATACAAAATGAAGGTAAACATTAAAATTAAAAAAAGAAATACAATGTCTGATAAGCATTAGAAAGATGCTTTGCCTCAGTTCTAAGACACCCATGGCATCTAGGTTATCTAATTGTTGGCATACAGTGGTTAACTGTTTTCCTGTTTAATCCTGTTTATTTCTGTAAGAAAAGTAGCAATGTCTCCCATTTTGTTCCCCGTTTTGTTCTCAAACACCAGTTTTAGTTAGCTTTTTTGTTGCTGTGACTAAAAGACCCAATAAGAACAATTTTAGGAGGAAAAGTTTATTTAGGGGCTCATGGTCTTAGTGCATAGGTAGCTGGCTCCATTCTTCAGGACTCAAGTGGAAGGCTGTGTGTGGCAGAGGGAAGTAGCTCAAGACATTGCCAAGAAGCAGAGAGAAGGAGGGTCCATGCCAGATACAAGATATATATCACAAAGGCACACCCCAATGATCCCCCTGCTCCTGCCACTCCCAACCTGCCTTCAGTTGCCAGTTAATCCCTAACAGGGGATTCATTCACTGACTGGGCTAAGGTTCTCATGACCCAATCATTCCACATCAGCCTTCCCGAATCATCACACGTGAGCTTTTGGGACACACCTCACATTCAAACCATAACATATCACCTTTTGGTTTCACTAGCTTTTTCCTATTATTTATCTATTCTTTATTTCACTGTCACTATATTCTTTCCTCCTCCTCTTGCTTTGGGTTTAGCTTGTTTTTATTTTTCTGGTTAGGTAGAAAGTGGTTATTGATTTGAGGTTTTTAAAAATTCATTCATTCAACAGACGTCTGCCACGTATCCATAGGCCTTAGTGCTTTCTGTGTTAGTCAGATTCTCTTCCATGCACTTTACCTGTGCTGTTGTATTTCTCTTCCTTTTACATACAGGCACATACAGCCATCAATTTCTGTATTCAATGCTTTATGTGCATCCTGCAATCACGCTGTGGTTTTATGTTCATTCATCTCAAAGAACTTTTCAAATTCTTCTCTAATCTCTCTTTTGGCCCATTAATCTTTTTAGGAGTATGTTAATTCCTAATTCCTACATATTCATATTTTCTATATGTCCTTCTATCATTGAATTCTAATTTCATTTTATTGTAGCTGGAGAACATATTTCACATGGCTTCTACCAATTTAAATTTACTGAGAATTGTCGTATGACTTCATATTTGGTCTATTCTAAAGAATGTTTCTTATGTGCTTGAGAAAAATATATATTCTGGAATATATATAATTCTACAGTTGTTTCTTAGGGTCAGTTGGTTTCTAGTGCTGTTCAAATGTTCTACTTCTTTGTTGACCTGTTCTATTTCCTTGGTCTAGTTCCATATTATATATGATATATATGTATTATATATTATGTGGTGGTATATATGTTTAAAAGTTGAATTTGAAGTCTTCAGTTGTTACTGGTGACTTGTGTATTTTTTTCTCTCGGTCTTTTCATTTTTGTCAGTTTTTTCCTCATGTATTCTGGAGCCTTGTTTTTTGGTGCATTTATGTCTTTTAATGGATTGACACTCTTTAGAAAAGATAAGGGTCTGGTCTGTAGAAACAGTTTTTTTCATAAAGTCTATTTTGTCTGATATTAGTATAACTACCCTAGATCTCTTTCATGTGACTAGTATATCTTTTTCCCTCTTTGTACTTTCATGTATGTATATCTTTTTTTTTTTTTTTTTTTTGGCACAAGGGATTGAACCCAAGGGTGCTGTACCACTGAGCCAACATCCCCAGCCCATTTTTATTTTGTACTTTTAAAAAATTTATTATTTATTAGATGATATGTAGTTACAATTGAGGGGGAAACATTATCAGATATTTTATTTTGTATTTTGAGATGGTGTCTCACTAAATTGCTCAGGGCCTGGCCACATTGCTGAGGCTGATTTTGAACTTGCAAACCTCCTACCTCATCTACCTGAGTCACTGGGATTACAGGCGTGCACCACCACACCTGGCCAAATGATTTATATCTTTGAGTGTAAAGTGTGTCTTTTGTAGATATCGTTTTAAAAAATGCATTCTACCAATCTGTGCCTTTTGATTGGAGTGTTAATTCATTTACATGTAATGCAATTATTGATTGGGCAAGATTTATGTCTGCTGTTTTGATATTTGTGAATGTTGTGTCTGCTTTTTCTATTCCTCCATTATTGTCTACTTTATGTTAAACAGATAGGTTCTGGTGTACCAGTTTAGTTCACTTGTTCTTTTGCTATATGTTTTCAGCTTTTTTTCTTAGCTGGGAATTTCATTTAACTTCTCACCTCTCTAGATAATTTGATTATAAATCTACATGTACATCTTTGAATTTATCCTACTTGAAGTTTATTGAGCTTCTTAGATGCATGAATTAATGTCTTTTATTAGATATGGGAAGTTTTCAGTCATTTTTTTTTTCAACTTTTCCTTTTGATTCATTCTCTCTTTTGGAATTCCCATTATTTAGTTCTATTTATTTTCTTCATTTTTTTTCTGTGAAATCTCAATTGACCTATTTTCAACTATGCTCTTTCTTTTTTCTACCAGCTGAAATCTGCAGTTGTATGAATTTTTTAAAATCCAAGTTTTATTCTTTTCAGTTCCAGAATTTCCATTGTTTTTTTTTAATATTTTTTCTTTATTGATACTTTCTATATGGTGAGGTATAATTTTCACAATTTTCTGTAGTTCCTGGGATACTTCTTCAGTTCTTAGAACATCTTTACATAGGTGTGTTTTTAAAAATTGTCTAATAAGTTCAATATCTGATATTCCTTAGGGACATTTTTTAAATCTGATTTACTCTTTTCTTTCTTTTTTTTGGTTTTGCTTTTTTTTTTTTTTAAAGAGAGAGGGACAGCGAGAGGGAGAGAGAAAGACAGAATTGATTTTAGTTTTCATGTGGCTTTTGTTGTTTCAATACTTTGTTGTGTACGTGGTGCTGGGGTTCAAGCCTGCATCCTTGACAGCCGGACAAGCACTGTAACTGCTGACCACTGCTCCAGCCCCTGATTTACTCTTTAATAAGAACTGTCTCACAATTTTTTTCTTCATGCCTCATAATTATTGTTATTCAAAATTGGACTCTTAAATACAATGTCCCAGCAGCTTGGGAGGCTGAGGCAGGAGGATCACAAGTTTGAGGCCAGCCTCAGCAATTAAGCAAGGCTCTAAGCAACTTAGTGAGATCCTGTCTCAAAATAAAAATGAAAAGGTTTGGGGATGTAGGTCAGTGGTAAAATGCCCTTGGATTCAATCCTAGTACCAAAAAGAAATACAAAAAATGAATCAATGAATAAATAGAAAATATTATGTGGTAACCCTGTAAACCATATTTTTACCCCCTCCCGGATTTATTGTTGCTGTTTGTTATTTGTGTTACTTACATGAATTTGTTTTGCAAAGTCTGTATTCTTTGTCTTTGGCCTTGACTGATGTCTCTGCTTCACTTAGTTTTAGAAGTGTGCTAATGCCTGGGAGGAGGTTGCTTAAGCATCTGGAACCAATGAGGTTTCTGAGCTCTGCCGGGTCCCAGGTGTGTGTTGGGACATCCCTTCAACATGCAACCAAGCGGATAGCAGCTCTTCTTAGCCTTCATTTCTTGCTCCACAAGATTCAAAATCAGTCAAGCTGAGAGTTAAGACCTTATTAGGTCTTCCCTGAGCATGGCACACTTGGGGCACACCCACAGCCCTGTACGTGTGTGTGTGTGTGTGTGTGTGTGTGTGTGTGTAAAATGGTCCCTAGGAAAGTGTCAGAGCTTTTTTTTTTAATTTTAGTTTTTCACATGGCTTTCGTTGCTGTGAGACTTCGAGGGTGTACATGATGCTGGGGTTTGAACTCACATACTCGTGCATGCCAGGCAAGCGCTGCGAGCTGCAACCTCTGAGCCACCGCTCCAGCCCCCACAGCAGAGCTTTTTAAAACTCCTTATGAACAATTCATTCCTGCGCTTCTCCTTTTAAACTTTTTAGTTGACCCATTGTTTGCTTCCACTGGTAGACACTGCCACAGGCAGTCACGGTATTAAACAACAGTCTGATTGTTTCTGACAAATGTCCTCTGAAACAGAGGCTGTTTGCCCAGGGAAAGCTCTGAGTCACAGTTGATCATCAGTATAAGCAGGGTGCATGTACTGAAACAGCACACTGAACTTCATCAATATGTAAAGCTAATATGTTAATAAAGACAACCATGTGTACATAAAATACAGCACACCACAAACACACATGTAAAACAGTATCTTCTTTACTAAATGGAATTAGTGCATGCATCGTTCTGCCACTTAAAAAACATATTACAGACAGAACTGTAATAGCGATAACAGCTTAGCAAGTCATAGCTCCGGCTCTGCCATCAACTCTTGGATTCAAATTCTAGCTCTACCACCTACTAATGGAGGGATCTGGTTAGTTAACTTTGTTAAACTCTAATTTTTTTTCTGTAAAATTGCAATGATAGCAGTTGATAGTAGTGCCCATTTCTTAGGATTTGGAGGAAATATAAAATGTGCAAAGCACCTGGCTCAGTGAGTGGAATATATTGAGTGCTAATAGGTGTCGGCCGACATTAGCCATCATATTTCTTTACAGACTACATGATCCTGAGTAATAAGAATGAGCTGTAAATAGTTTATTCATTCATCTGTATGTGAATGTTTAGCTTGTTTCTTCTGTGGGGTTTTTTTTTTTTTTGGCTACTTGGTTGGTTTGAGTTGATATTATAATGCTACAATAAAAATGTGCGTACCTATCTTTGCATTACTCATGTGTGACTATACAGGATGCGTTTCCATAAGTAGAATGATTGGATAAATAGATGCAGCTTTTCAATTCTGATACAGACTACAAAAGGCCCATAGTAATTTACCCTCTCGCTGGCAGCATAGGTGAAGGCCTATTTACCGTCCCCTGAGTACTGTCCCACATGCTGCTCCTGGAAGTTTTGATGGAAAAAAAAAAGAAAACAGAATTGTTTTGGCTCAAACAAGGTGAATGTAGGAGAAAAACGAGTGGGAGGGGATGTGGTGGCCAGCTTGGGGCAGACTGCTGACAGGGCCCCTGCTGTGACCCTGATTTGCAAAGTCTTTTTTGGAGGCTTTCAAGTCACATTAGGCTCTGGCTGTCACTGACTTGATGAGCAATGTCAGAGGGGCCAAGAGCTCTTCTGCTCCGCCTCCCCAGCCTCCAAGGAGTGGATGTTTATAGCTCTCAGGCCATTTGCCTCCCCTACCCCTCCTTCTGCTCCACCTGCCATTCCCCCCACTGACTTCCTTCTCACAGAGTCCCAGGTGTGTCTCCTTGGACTCAGTTACCAGACATGGTCGGGGGTGTTCCCTGGGAAAGTTAGACACCGTCCAACCAGTGATTTTCAAACCTGGCCTCACATAAGAGTCACCTGGGGAACTTTAAAAATTACACTGGCCTGAATTTTGCTCTTAAGTTAAACCGGAGACTCTGGGACGGGCCTATGTCACTGAGAAGGAGCCCAAGTCCGTGGTCAGGTGAGCAGCTTGCTCCTAGTATAGCCTGTGAGTGGCAGAGCAGGGACTGGACAGCAGGCACCCTGATGGACTGGTGCCTCTTGCACTATCGCTGACGCAGTGGACCCTAGATATCTTGGGGGATTGGCTCCAGCACTACCTTGGATATCAAAACCCACAGATGCTTAAGTCCTTTATGCAAAATGGCATGATATTTATATACATAACCCACGCAAATCCTCCCATATGCTCGAAGTCATTTTCAGATTACTTATAACACCTAGTCCAGTGTAAATGCTGTGTAAATAGTTGTCATGATGTGTTGTTTAGTGAGGGATAAGAAAACATCTATGTGTTCAATACAGATGGGATTGTTCTCCCCTCAATATTTTCAATCCTCGGTTGGTCGAATCCAAGGACATGGAACCCGCAGATACAGAGAGTCAACCTTGTTCCAGCTGTCCTTACTCACTTCCGCACCCTTCCAACCTAAACTCCTAAGGTCAAGAGTTCATTCTTAAATATGGTAATGGGGCTTTGGGTGTTTCTAACATTTTTAACAGCTCAGTGGAAATTATGCCTTAACTTGAGATTAAAACACATAGACTACTACTGAGTAAATGTAAATGGTTAGGAAGGTAAAAAGTTTTAATATCTAAGAGCCCATAAAAATAATAAAAGGGTCACTGGCCAACCTTTTATAAAACAACAACAACAACAACAACAATAATAATAATAATAAATATTGAAACTGCAGGATAAACCTCCCTGACTGGGACCCTTGCACCTTGAAATCCTACCTCTCTGACTCCCCAAGTGTCAGAGGAAGTGACATTGTCAAAATGACAACAGACTGGATCCAATGCATTGTCTGGGCAAGGTGTCAGCTACTGCCCAGCTGTGGAGCTCTAAGCAACCTCTCAGGGAATGTGGTGGAGCCTCTAATGTCCTCATGATGTGGGCTTACAGGTCTTCGAGGTGGACCTGATTGCTAATCTCCTAAGGAGAAGAGGGCAGGAGCGCAGGTCAAGGGCATAGGTACCCAAGGGAGTGACCTTCAACACAGTGGTGCCTCCATCGGTGAGTTGTGGCTGGCTGTCCCTGCCTGCAGGAACCGGAGGGCTCTCAATCAGCGATTGACTGGGAATGAAGGAGACAACACTGGTCCTGAGTTCTCCAAGCGCTTTATTTTTTCCCTCTCTCTAGAGGCAAAGCTTTTCCTTCTCTTCTCACTAGAGGCAAGGCTTTTACATCTCCTCTCACTAGAGTCCCTATTTCTACTCCCGAGGCTTTTCTTCTTCTTCTTCTTCTCAGTAGAGGCAAGGCTTTTCCTCTTCTTCCTCTCACTAGAGTCCCTGTTTCTACTGCCAAGGCTTTTCTTCTTCCTCTTCCTTCCTGTACACCCCATATTTATTTGTTACAACCCCCAATAGGGACACAGTGCAAACATAATCAGCCAAATAGCTTAGTCATGTGGTCAGGCAGTTTACTAATTACTCAGGAAGTTACAAGCCAGCTGGGCCTCTTACAGAGTAAGCCAACTGGGCCTCTTACAGAGTTGTTTACCACTAATTGTTTTCTCTGGCTTCCGGCCAGGTGTCATGTTGGCCTCAATCTCCAACATCTCCTCCTTTTTTATTTCTTTGAGAGGAGAAAGACAAACAGGTGACCGTGTCTGTCTTAGGTGTCTCCATTCACACCTCCCCTTCTTACCCGTCATTGGAATAAGGTGCAGCATAAGGCACCCTTCCTGTCTTAGGTTGATAAGGGGGTTGAAGGGACTTACCCATCATTGACTACCAGCCCCTTGAGCCTAAGCCATCTATATCATTGCTGACTCGTGGTCATTAACTCTGAGGGCAGCATAAGCTTGCTCGATCCCTTCCATATGGTAATTTTGTCGTTCAATGTAACTGAAAAGCCTTTTTACCGCAAGACCAAGCACAAAACACACAATAATAATGGCCACTCCTCCCCCCAAGACTTAGCCAGATTACTTAGGTAGCTAAAACTCAGTTCAGGCAGATTATATTTGGTGGACCCAATGTCCACCAAAATGTCCACTTGTTCTTGCAGTAGACCAACTCATTGGTTCACGGTCAATAGTCCAGTGTACAGGTGTTGATTTACAGCTTCCTGTTTTGCGAAAGCCTGCGCAGCTGAACTGGTCAAGGTATTCAAGGTATCCGCTGTCGGCACAGCCACTGCTATGGCTGCAGCAGCTGTGGCAGCCGCCGCCATAGAAGCCGCCACCACTACAGAAACCGTGGCTGGGATGTCAAAGTCTCTCTTGTTACGCTGAAGCAAGAGCGGCAGGTCTTCTCCCTTGATCTGTACTGGCCAGGGAATGTACTGTGGAGCCCGCATCACTACAACGGTCTCAAAAGTGGAAGCATTCCAACATTGTGACAAATAACAATCATCAGAACAATTATGTGTGGTAACTTTCAAAAGAAACATAAAAGGTGGCAGAACACACACTGGAGTTGGAGCAAACGGCATTTCCTTTGCACAATTGACTTGAACGTCACTCTCAAAGGTGTTATTGGTACTGTAAATAAAGCTCCCATAGCAAAATTTTCCTCCTTCTACTGAGCTAAGAGATGATATGTCTGTACAAGACACACGAGAACATAGGGACCAGATATCAAAAGGGTTAGGGGTATCAGCTAGCGTGAGATTAGAAAAAGAGAAATTATATCCTCCAAATGAATCATTGCTATAGGTGGCAAACCTTTCAGAGACCCAACTATAATCTTTCACATAGTTCCCTGCAGAGGACCCCTGACAGCCAGTCCAAGAGGGAGGCCATGTCTACTCAGGTGTCCAATATCTAACTAACTGCCACATAGGGAACATCCCTTTTGCCAAATCTCTAGTTTTACCAGCCCTTTCTAAATCTCATTTAACTTACTCCCATTGCGGAATATTTAGATGTCCTTCCTGTAAAAACCAGGGACTCACCTCATTAATTGTATTTATAAAATTTCTTGCGGTGGAGTCTTTGACCCCAGTGCCATTAGCCTTGAGCAAAGTTTTCACTATATCTGTCATTTGTGCTTTAGAAGCATGAGAACCCATGATAACTACCTCGCCCTTCTTTCACTCTGGCCAGAGCTTTTCCCACGAGGGTTCCTCAGTACTTACCAACCTTTCCGAAGAGAGCGAAGAGAAGTCCCCGTACGGGCCACCACTTGTCCCTGCCTGCAGGAACCGGAGGGCTCTCAATTGGTGGTTGACTGGGAATGAGTAGACACACTGGCCTGAGTTCTCCAAGCGCTTTATTTTTTCCCTCTCTCTAGAGGCAAGGCTTTTCCTTCTCCTCTCACTAGAGGCAAGGTTTTTACATCTCCTCTCACTAGAATCCCTCTTTCTACTGCCAAGGCTTTTCTTCTTCCTCTTTCTTCCTGTATGCCCAGTATTTATTTGTTACAACCCCCAGTAGGGACACAGTGCAAACATAATCAGCTAAATAGCTTAGTCATATGGTCAGGCAGTTTGCTAATTACTCGGGAAGTTACAAGCCAGCTGGGCCTCTTACAGAGTTGTTTACCACTAATTGTTTTCTCTGGCATCCGGCCAGGTGTCATGTTGGCCTCAGTCTCCAATAGCTGGCAAAAGTCAGGCTCACCAGAGGGTTCACTACTGTCTCCTAGGGGAGCAGGGGGGGAAAAGAGAGAACAGAAGTGTTTCATACTTTGTGTGGTAGGTCAAACAATGACCACCTAAAGACATCCATGTCCTAGTACCCAGAATCTGTTAATTATCTTGGATTACGAGAGTAGGTTCAATATTATCACCAGCATTGTGATAAAACAGAGTCAGGATGATAAGAATCAGAGGAAGAGGTGTGCCCATGAAAGCAGAGGTCAGAGTACTGTGGTCACCAGCCAAAGAATGCAGGTAGCTCCTTATACCTGGAAAAAGCAAGGAAATAGATTCTCCTCTGGAGATTCCAGAAAGAACCAGTCCTGCCCGCAGCTTGTCATTGACCCACTGAGACCATTTTTGGACTTCTGATCTTGAAAACATTAGAAGAGTTCCTGGTGATAGTCTCCATGATGCCATTTCATGCTTTCCCCCCCATTTAAAAAAACTTAATACTTGAATATGGCCCACACTTTGGAAGATAGAAAGTGCTATGATTCAAATCTTAAATGTTCCCTAAAGGCCATGTTTTGAAGTCTTGGTCACCAGCATGTGAGAGGTGGTAGAACCTTTAGGAAGTTGGGTTTAGGGGAAAGAAGTTAAGTCTCTGAGGATGTGCATTTGCAGTGGATATTGGGACCCTGGCCCCTTCCTCTTTGTCTCTCTGCTTCCTGGCCATCATAAATGAGAACAGAGCTCCTCTGCATGAAATCACTGCCATGATATTTTGCCTCATCACAGGCTCAAAAACAACTTGACCAAGCAACCATGCATGGAAACCCATGATGCTATAGCTCAAAATAAACCTGTTCTCCTTTATGTTCATTTATCTCAGGTATTTTGTCACAGTGACAGAAAGATGATTAACCCAAAAAGGGCATGTAACACATCTCCCATCTCCCAGCCACAATCTTCTTTCTGGAAAGAACTGCAGTTTACCAGCTTCCTGTGGATAATCCCAGAGAGATTCCATGCATACATAAGCATACATGTAACATAAATGTATATTTTGTGCAAAATTAGCACTTCTTACACAGTATTGAGCAATTCATTTTTTTTACTTCATATCATCATGGAACTAATTTATGTCAGAATATACAATGCTGTGGCTGGAGTAGTGACTCAGCAGTTATGGCGCTTGGCTGGCATGAGCGAGGATGTGGGTTTGAACCCCAGCACCATGCACACAATGAAGTGTTGGAGCAACAAAAGCCATATGAAAACTAAACAAAATTGAATCCTTTTCTCTCTCTCTTACTATCTCTCCCTTTGAATAGACAATGCTAATTCTTTTTTTATAAATAGCAAAGCTAATTTCCTTTGTAGCTGTCTATCATCATTTGTGTAATCATTAACTTAGTGAAGGACATTTGGGTTGTTTCCAGTCTCTTTCTAGTTCAAAAAATACTCCAGTCAATATCCTGATAATATGTACATTTTATGTATACCAAAGCATATGTACAGGGTGAAACCTCAGAAGGGAGATAACTCTACTGAAGGGCATTGTGTCTTTTTTTGACCTCTAAGATGACTGAGTTGACCCTCTTAGACGCTACGCCAGTTCACACTCCACCAGCAATGTTTGGAAGTGTGTTCCCCACTCTCTGGCTACATAGTGTGCTATCAGACTTGAAGGTGAAAGCTGGGAGACCTTCATCAGCACCTGAAGCACAGACTGGAGATGAGTCATCAGCTTCCAGAACTGGAAGGCCTCCTGTCCATGGCCACTGCACAGCTGAGTCCAGCACACTCATTTCCCCATTGGGCCCTCAACCTTCCTGGAGGGGCAGCTGTGAAAGCTGCCTTCTCCAGCTCCTCCTTGCATAGCATCATCATGGGTGGTTTAAATTCAGGGCCATGCAGCAGAGAAGAAAAAGTCCGGGTCATCCAAGGAGAGGACAGTAACTGTGAGCTGCTGGAGGTTCCTGCCTACTCCAAGAAGTCAAAGGAAGGAGGCATGACTGCATTTTCAGGACACATTATAGTCACAGCATCTGATTGCTCCTCATTTGACACTCATCAAATCTCTTCTGGTAATCTGAATAACAATGTTATGTAAGGGGAAGTCATCCAGTTACTCAAATAAAAAATGTACTAGGTTGTTTTGATGTTAGCCTTTTCTCTCTGACATGACTTGCCACTGTCCTGCCTCTTTCCAGCAGGTTTATTTCACAAGCACCAATTCAATCAACTCATGCAGATGGTCCTTAATTTATGATACTTTGACTTAGTAATTTTTCAACTTTATGACACTGCAAAGCAATTCTCATTCACTTGAAAATATACTGGAAGTTGCAGTCCCCAGTCAGCCACATGAGCATCAAAGGTAACACCTGACACTCCATAGCGTGGTAGTATGCTGTGCTGCTGAGTTATGATGGTCCATGGATTGGGTGTATTAAATATGTTTTCAATTTGTGATTGATTTATTGGACTGTAACCCCATATTGAGTCAGGAGGATCTGCAGTTCTTCAAACACAGCTGTTATGCTAACATAAGCATGTGGGTAGGGGGAGATTGTGAGTCTGGGGAATTTTTTTGTGAGGGCTGAGGAAGAGAGGTCTGGGAAAGGGGAAAATGGAGCATTGGGTCATATCAGATACTTGGACTCCAGAAAGTTTTAAATGATTCTCTAAATGCTATGGGCATGAAATTATATAATTGGGCTGTGCCCTTTATACATAGCAGTCTGGTCGTTTTCTTTTCCTTCTGTTTTTGCTGTTGCAGCTTGCATATTATGTATCTCATCACAGAAATATCTGGCCTAATAGTTAGCAAGAGGAAGTGAAACCCAGCACAGACATGTTTCCAATTTCCAGTCAAAACAGATCCTGTCCTAAACCCTCCATCATGAGTCACCTGCCTAGGATTTCCCTTAGCTTGTAACTCAAAAGGTGGTAGGGAGAATGCTGAGCTTAGCTGTCTCCTGGGTACCATGCAAAAAGGTCACAAGGTGGTGCTAGCCCTTTCTAGGAACAGATTCTGCCATTAGATGATGGTGTCTCAGGTGTCAGTTAAATAAGATTGTTAGGGTGCTGGAGTGGTGGCTCAGCGGTTATGGTGCTTGCCTGGCATGCGCAAGTTCACGGGTTCAAACCCCAGCACCCACGTATACAACTAAGTGTCGGAGCAATGAAAGCCATGTGAAGAAACTCAATAAAGATTGATTCTGTCAAAAAAAAAAAAAAGAAAAAAGAAAAAAGATTGTTAGAGGGAGTGTATATGGTTTCTTGATTGAGACTGAGAAACAAGAGTTGTGTGGCTTGGTCACACACCGTTTCTCCAATTCTGGTTTGCTTGCATGGGCTGCTGACTGACTGGACAAAGGTATCAGGATGACCTGAGAGATATTTGGGAGGAAGACTTAGGAAAGATTCTTCCTCCCAGGCTTCATTTGATCAATGGAAGGGAAGAAGACTGTCCAAGTAAGAGGTGAGAATATATTCCACACTTAATGTTTGGTCAAAAGGGAGGCAGGATTGGTGATGTGATAAAGTGGTAGCAGATTGTGTGTGAACTGAAAAGTCAGATTTAGAAGAATAACGATCAACCTACCTTTCAATGCATTTATTAAAGATGAGTGGGTTACTCACAAATCAACTCAGGGAGTCCTCACTACACACCTCTGAGACACCACCTCTCAGTATACCTCATAGAACCTTCACTTCACAACTCAGAGATCCCTCCTTGCACGCCTCAGACAGCCACAGTTCACACGTAGAGAGGACTCACTATACATTTCAGAGAGCCTTACTATTCACCCCAATGAGCCCTACCTACATACCAAAGGCAGCCCTCACATCATACTTCAGAGACCCTTTTGTGCTCACTTGAGAAAGCCCTTCCTACAAGCCTCAGTGACTGCTGACCACGCACATCTGAGAGCCCTCACCACACTCTTCAGAGCCCTCAACACACATTTCAGGGACCCTTTACTCTTCACCTAAAAATACCAAAGCACACACCTCAGAGACTTCTCACAACTCCCCTCACATTGCACTCCTTCCACACCTCAGAGATCCCACACTAACACTTCAGCTGACCCTTACCACACATTTCAGAGAGCACTCACCCCTCACCCCGTGGATCCCTCCACACACACCTACGAGAGCCCTCACCACACACTTCAGGGAGCCTTTACACTCACATCTGAGGACTCTTCATACCCTCCTCAGACACTGCTCACCACATACCCCAGAGAGCTCTCACTGTGGTCCTTAGAGCCCTTGCAGAATACCTCATAGACAACTTCCCTACCCACACCACAGTGACATCACTGCATACCTCACAGAGTCCCCCATCACTCCCTAGGCAACCCCAACACACACTTCAGAGAGAGACCTAACTCCTCACCCAAGAGAGCCTATCTCGCAGGACTTAGCATCTGCTCACCACATACCTCAGAGTGCCCTCGCTACACAGCGCAGAGAGCTGACATCACACAGCTGAATTTTTCTTCCCAACAGTCATGAAATTGTTAATTCTCTGAGTTATCAGCCCAAACATCTCTGCTCCCTACACATTGCTCCAAGTGAGCAGTGAATTTAATTTTTAAGAGGCCTTTGTGCTGGGTAGACAGGAGGCTGACAAGTCACATTAAAGTATGTGGATTCCATTCAAAGGGCAATGCCAGCCTGAAGCCCTTCTTGGCTCTAGGTTGAAAATGCATGAGGACATAGCGGAGCAACTTACAAATAAATATAAATGGTTAATCGGGAAAATGAGTTCATCCTGTTTAGGTATTGAGGCATGCAAATCAAACACCACCCAGATGCTTCTTTTGGTCTTGTAAATATTGGAAGCTAAATAATTTCCATCATTGATGAGATGTGAAGATAAGAACAACGTTGAACACTGTTGTGCATACTGTGAGCTAGGACTTGTTAAAAACGTTCTTGCAAGCATTTCATTTAGTTCTCATGATAATTCTGTAAGGTGGCTGTCATTATCATTCCTACTGTAAGTGTGAAGAAATAGGCATGGAGAGGTCAGATGACTTTGTTCACTATCACACAGGTTAGAGGTGACTGCCAGTGCTTTCTGATGGAGCCCCTATAGTAAATCAGCTGAGCCTTTGTAGAGAACCAATTTGGGGAATGTGTCCCCGCGTCCACTAGTGATAGGAGCATTTAATTTGGAGTCCAATGACCCTATGTCCTTCATTCCCTATTCTATGGTCTTGAGTAGGTAATGCAACTACTCTGAGTGTTGATTTGACTTGTTACCTAAACAATGGGGATGCTGTTACTTAATTTGAAGAGAACTGAAAAGATTAAATATAATAATTTGGGCATATGGAAACCCACTCCTAACACTAGAGTCCTAAGCATGATGCTGGAGCCAAGACTCAGTTCCTTCCTTTTCTGGGACTCTTCTCCTTTAGCAAGTGAGACTGTTTGGTTGAAGCAAAAAGATCTCAAAGGGTCTATTAAACCTGTCAAAAGTGTAAGACTAAATAAACTCTGGCAAATTGTTCCTAAAATGCTTTAACATACACTAAGGTTTTTTTTTTTTTTTGAGAGCCATTCCTATCCATTTCTAAGAATGCATTTGGTTTTAACATATTGCAAGTCTAATTTTTCAGAATTTATTAACATCTAGAGGATTCTACTAAAAGAAACTCTTAAAACCATATTATATTAAATTAGTTTTTTTTAGTTGCACTACCATACATAAATAAAATTCCTCCATTTTTAGATAGAGACATACCAAGCATACTTTTTGGTTTAGGAAGAGACTCTGACTAGCAGCTGTGCCACTTCCAACCATTTTGAAATGCAAGCTATCTGCCAATTGCTTGGTGCAGTCTCTTCCAATGCAAAGGATGTCTGGTAATGAGAAATGCAGGCCCTGAGTATAGCATGGACACTTGACGTAGTTATGATTTATGCACCATCTCCCACCTGCAGGAATTAGGATCATGTAGAAAGCAGTATACCTTCATGCTGAGTTGTTAAAGAGAAACGTTTCCCAACAACTGATATGAAAAGCAGCTACCCTTGCCTACCTCCCGCTTCCCTCCAGCTCTTTTGACTCCCCAGCAATTTCTCATAGTCTTTGCCGTCATCTTTCTAGACGAGAGGCTAATCTACAATTTTTGCATTTGTCAGTTTTCATCACTGTTTGTTGACTTCCTGGAAATGGACAACTGTTATTGGTAGAAACTCAATGGTTTTTGAACACGCCTCACATTTTGGTAATTTCCTGTGTATTTCCCAAGATAGAAGTCATGAAATTTGTGTTCTCAGACTCCCTTACTGCTGAGGTTCAGGAATGTGATTTAGATTTCACCAATCAGAACACCTGTTGGAGCTTTTGAATCCAGAGTGAGCTAATGAGGAAAGGGATATGCAGGGAAAGAAGTCTTGGTGACCTTGTTGGAATATGGTCTGGCTTTTGTGAGGATAAAGGGGCAGAGCCTCTGATACAGGGTCCAAGTGTCAGTGGTGTGATCATTGGCTGCAGTGCAGGCACTAGAAATGGTGGGGCCTTTACCAGCACAGCCCCACAGTGGCTTGGCATTGCTCCCTGAGATTAGAGAGCTACATGGTTCACTTTAATGACTTCATTTCCTGCTTTAACAAGCAAAGGTGCAGTCTGCTGTGACTTAAGCTTTGCCTTTCAGATTTGGTAGATGAAGCTGTGACTCTCTTGCCCCTCACCCATCTCCTGTTAAGGTGCCATCATGAGTTTTGATTAAATTAGTTTTCAGCATTCACATAATTATGACTGTATAAGTGTTCAGTGCAGAGCCAAATTGTGTATTGCATGTAAAAGGATGTTAAAACAGGAGTTATTTTTCTCAACTTGAACTGAAACTCTAAAATGCTGATGAGTTCCACATTCCAAGGTAAGGCGTGATGTCTTACTTTGAGCAGGACTTGGAATCCAATAACTGGATCCCACTTTAGGTACCACCTGGCCTATAAAAAGAGTCTGCAGAAGACAAGAGGATTGGAGATTAGGGGGGGCGTTTTTGGAGAAGGCTGTCAGAGAGCTGAGAATCCCATCAGCACTCTCCTCTCCCCCAAACATGCCTCCCAACAACATACCTCCAGCCTAAGGATTGGGCTCCAGTGGGTTTTGTCAGAGTCTCACACAAGACTCCAGCAGCTTTAAGAGACCCATCAGGTGATATCTGAATCAATCATGAAAAATCTAAAGGTGAGATGTGAGTCAGGTGGGGAACACTTGAGTGGGGCCATCTCAGTTCCACGAGGCTGGCCTGGAGGAAACAGTGACTCCAATAGCGGGATAGGCCACTGGATTCCCAGGAGCTAAAGGGGAAATAGTTGGTGGACAACCAAGGAAGGATATTCACCTGTGCCAACAGAATTGGAGATGAGAAAACCCCAAGAATTGTAAGGATGAGAGTGTCTCCATCCCACTCATTCCAGAAACAGCTTGGCCATCCCATGACTGTATTCTTCAAATGCTGCCTTTCTTGCTCCCCTTGCACTCCCGTTTCCCTTCTGCTTCAACTCTGAAGGGTCAGAATCTTTGCTTAATAATCTGAGAGTAGAGACAAGAAACACAAAGCTTACCTGCGGGCAGCCAATTGACCTACGGCCTAAACAGTTAGAAGAGGACTGGAGATTTTAAATACTGAAATGGGGACTTTTCTGATTTTAGATGACCAGATAGTTTTAAAATTATTTAATAAGGAACCCCCCATACAAATCAGAATTTGCCCTGAATTTCATTCATATCATGGGGTTTTGCAGAATGGATTTAAGAAAGGGATGGGACAAAAATTAAGGTAGATTTTGTTTCCAGTGCAGATAGTTTACTTGTGATGTGATCCCAGAAAGCAAAAGTGATAGACCTAAGGAGGGCAGGGGATGAGACAGAGAAGGACAAACTTTTACAAGGGTGTATTAATAAAGTCACCCAGGCATGCAAGGATGGCTAGATTCTTGCAGGACTTTGGAGGAGCTTGAGGAATGCTTCCCTGTACCAGGAATCCAGTGCATAAGAGACTGTGTCATTATTTGTCAATTCCAGTTCTCCACTGTTGAAAGTTGTACTCTAGGCTGTTTTTTTTTTTTAATTCATTCAACATGGTCTTACATAATGAAGGGAGTCGTTGTTACACATTCATGAACACATGGATATTGACACAGCAAGCCAAGGATGATGCCAGTTCATGATCTTGCCCCTTTGAGTTCTCACTGTCCCCATGTCTCCCCTACATTACCCCCATGTTAGTTGATGGAAGTCGAGGGTTCCCAACTGCACTGATAACCTCATACTTCCTCCCTCCAGCTGCACTGAAGTCCCCTCTAATCTCTCTCTCCTTCCTGACCTCCCTTCCTTCTCCCCCCAGCATCACAGTATGGTTCCCCCTGCTTATGTAAAAATTCACCTATGTTGACGTTATTATTTAACTTAGCTAACTTCCAATCTGTCTTAGATTGTACTCTAGTTTCCACATATGAGAGAAAACATTCAACCCTTGAGTCTCTGAGTTTGGGATATTTCACTCAGCATAATTTTTTCCATCTCCATCCATTTGGCTGCAAATGCCATGCTATCATTCTCTCTAATAGCAGAGTAGAACTACATTATATATATTTACACCACAGATTTTGAATCCACTTGTCCAGTGAGGGGCATCTGGGTTGGTTCCATAGTTTAGCTGTAGTAAATTGAGCTGCTATGAACATTGATGTAGCTGTGTCTCTGTAGTATGCCGATTCTAGCTCTTTTGGGAAAATACCCAGGAGTGGGAAAGCTGGGTCAAAAGGTAGTACCATCCCTAGTTTTTTATGAGTCTCCACACTGCTTTCCAGAGTGGCTGTGCAAGTTTGCAGTCCCACCAACAGTGTGATAGTGTTCGTTTCTTCCCACAACCCCTCCAGCATCTGTTATTGTTCATATTCTTCATTATTGTCTAAGGCTGTTTTTTAAGTTACATCTGAATATGGCTTTTAAGTATAGGAATTAAATATATTTATATCTTCTTCCTTGTATTCCTTTTATTTTTCTCCAGAGTTAAGTATTGATTCATTTTTTTTTCATTTGATTGATTTTCTGTGAATTCCTCAAATTGCCCCATTAGCAGTACTTATTCTTTTTTCAAAGGTATAAGCATGTCTCGTAATTCATTTGATTCATTTTGTTTCCCTGCAACCTCCCTCCTAGGGCCTCTCTGAACCTTCAGCAGAACTGAGTGTTTCTGTTTTGTCCTTTACCTGCTTCCTGAGGCCTTTCTTTCACTGGATCCATAAGTCCCACGGACTGTTCCATGTCTATTTCTAAGTTCACCCTTTCTTCAAAAAATAAGCTGCAAGATAAATATTCTAGTGCTAGAATTTTTAAAACACGTTTTTATTGCATCTTCACGCTTAACTGTTAATTTAGCTGGGTATAGATTTTCGTGTTGAAATGCAGTGTTATGCAGAAATTTTAAGGTTACATTATCTTATTTTTTAGATTCCTGGGGTGTATTGAGAAGTAAGGCCACTCTAAATTCCATCATTATTATGTAAAATGATTTCCTCCCTCTTTCTCTAAAAACTTTAATATCTCTGTCTCTCTCTGGGGTGTTAAAGTTTCATGATGATATGTACTATGCTCTCAATAGTTCTTTCAATTGGGAAACTAATATTCTGAAGTTTGGAGAAAAATGTCTTCCATTTTTTTTTTAAAGAGAGGATCCATTTTATTTAAATTTTCATGTGGCTTTCATTGCTGCAACACTTCATTGTGTACATGGTGCAGGGGTTTGAACCTGCATCCTCGCACATGCCAGGCAAGAACCGCAACCACTGAGCCACTGCTCCAGCCCCTTCCATTATTTTTTAATATTTTTTTCTGTATTTTCTCTATTTCATCTTTCTGGAACTCTTCTTACCAAGATTTTTTTTATCTCAGGGAGCAATTTTCATTTTCTTTATCTATTTTCTATTTTATATTTCCAGTCCCTGTTCTAGTTTCTGGCAGGGAGGATGTTTCCAAATATTGTTTTCCCCCTTTATTTTGAGGGTACTTTTAAAACTTTCTATTATAATGCTAGAGCGGTGGCTTGGCAGTTACAGTGCTTGCTCAGCATGCGTGAGTACACGGGTTCAAATCCCAGCACCCACATACACAACTAAGTGTCAGAGCAGTGAAAGCCATGTGAAAAACTCAATAAAAATTGATTCTCTCTATCTCTCCCTCTCTCTGACTGTCCTTCTCTCTTAAAACAAACAAACAAACAAACAAACTTTCCATTATATATTTTTTCCCTAAGAAAACAGTACAGCAATTATACTATAGCAGTATAGCTAAAAAATAGAAGGATCATATCATCCAATGTTTCCACTTCTGGGTTTATATACCAAAGAACTGAAAGCAAGGACTTAAAGAGGTGTGTGCACACCACGTCCATAGCAGCATTATTCACAATAATTAACCAAATGTCAGTCCACAGAGGAATGGATAAACATAATGTGATATAATGAAATATTATTCAGCATTCAAAAGGAAGAAAATTCCAACACATGTGATAACATGGATGAACCCTGAGGACACAATGCTAATTACAATAAACCAGTTATAAAAAGACGAATGCTATCTGAATTGACTTATAAGAGGCACGTAGAATAATAAAATTCATAGACACAGAGAGTTATATGGGGGTTACTGGGGGTGGGAGATACAGTATTGTTTAGTGGGTACAAAAGAGTTCTGGAGATGGAAGGTGGTGACGGTTGAACAGCTGTGAATGGGCTTAATGCCACTGAACTATGGCTAGAATGGGTTAAGATGGTAATGTACATAATGGTATATGTACACAACTTTTAAAAATTTCCAAGCGCTCTTTCCTATTCTCTGTTTTCTTAGTTTCTTGTGCATACTTCATGAATTTAAAACCTTCTCGTTTCTTCTGAAGAATGATTTTTTCCTTCAAAATGTATATTTTAAAATGCATTCTTCTGTTTCCAATAGATCTAGAATTCAGTGTTTCTTCATCCCTAGTTTATTATTTTGGTATTCGTCTTTAATTAAGGGCTCTCCTCAAATATCAGATACTACTCAGCTGTCTATTCAGAGTTGAGCAAGGTGATGCAAATTTCCATAGGTATTCTCTGTGTTGGGAAGGACTTTTTGATGGGTAGATGTCACTATAGAGTTAAGGGACAGGGAGAAAATCTTTTTGGGGATTCCAAAATGTCCATGTCTGGAGGTTTTTATTGTGTGGCACTTCAGAATCTCAAGGGAAAAAGTTTTTAAATTGCCTTCCGAGGGTCTGAGAACAAGTGGGGAAGAGTCTGAGGATTCGACCACTTTAGGTAGAAATTCAATTTCAAACCAGTTCCCCCGATCTCCTCCTGCCCTAAACAAGTTTGTGGTCATCCCTAAACAAGTTTCATCTTGCTTAGATTAGGTTCCTTTCTCTCTATCCTCAGTCTTAATCTTGTGTAGTTTTCAAACGTGTTCGAGGATACAATCAGCTAGACTCTTCTTTTCGCTCAGGTTGATAGCTTGTCAATATTGCAGCGTGTGTGGGAACCACTGTGTATCAGCAATTGTTCAATTCCCATCCAACACCTGTCCTCTGTTTCTTTTTTTTACCAAAAGGATCTTAATTTTGTTTAGGATAGCGATGTGCCCACTTTAAAACTAAGTCTCCCTTTCCCAGTCTGCTTTATGGATCAGCCCCGTGGGAGAATCCGAGCAATGAAACGGAAGTTGCAGTTTCTGGGTGGCACTTCTGCGAAACCTGGTTTAACTTTGCTTTGGAGGGGCTCCCCCATTCAGCACAAATCATTTGAATGCTGCCCTCCCCCTTATTCTTGCCTCACCCACGGATGAGGTGTCTGGGCTGGAGTGGCCATGGTACACCGTGCGACGACCATTCGTGGATCGGCATGAGGATCAAAGCCACACAAGAAAGGTGGCTGGGTCTTTACTGGCACTGTGTGGCCACCGTGTCATATTTGGTTTCCTTCTGTCTGGTTATTTTTTTTTATTTTTTATTTTTTATTTTTTGTTCTATGAGAGAACAAACCCTTTAATATATTTAAAGCACGGTTTAGTCACATTTTCAATTTCTTGCAACTAAATGCAACCCACGCTGACACAGATTTCCTCTGTGGGTTATGAGTCTGCTCAGTTACATCTTCAGAGGCGGGTGGTCTGTCTTTAAGGTCATGGCAAATGCTGCTGGTGCCCTGCCCATCATCCCTTGGTGCTTACCTTGTTTCTGACACCAGCATGATTTCCATCTGCCAACACCTATGCCTTTGCTGGAGGGTACGCTTCCACCACTGGATTCAGCTCTGTTTTTTAGATGGGCCTGGCTAGAAAAAAGTTCCAGGGAGTTAATGTCCCATCCCTCCCACCAGCTGGGACCACTCCTCAACCCAGGACTGACGGCATTGGAATGTTAGCACCCCAGCTCCCTTTCCTCTCAGGTGGGATAATTCTGGGGCAGATTTCACACTGGCTCCTAGGGTACCCTAGCAGTCTGCAGTGTCATTTGCTCGTAACTGACTTGGTCATACATACTTTATTGGTTTATTTCTTCCTTTCTCTGTCTCAAGTCCCCATGACCTTTTACCCGGGGGGGTGGGGGCACCTGTGTTCTGAAATATCTGTCTCAGGGTTTGCTTCCGGGGGGCACCTGAACAAAAATAATGGAATGGCTGTGGGGTCGTGAAAGCCACAGGTACCAGGTGTGTTTGTATGCCTTTCCATACACTGAAGGGCAACCTCAGGCCATGCTTCCTGCTAAATCAGCACTGCAGGACTTCTGACTATCAACCTTCGTGTGTGTGTGTGTGTGTGTGTGTGTGTGTGTGTGTGTGTGAGGATTCTTTACTCCCCAACAACCCTTCTGTGATCTGGATGCCCTATGGGTCAGACTGAGAAAGAGGCATTGGTATAGGGCCAGATTGGTGGCTAGGTCACTGGGGGTTGTTACAGAAGTCAAAATGAAAATCCGAGGAGGGAGGATGCCTGGGCTGCAGTTTATACCTAAATAAAAATATTTATAATCTTTGGTGAGCTGCGTGTGTTTTGCTGTGGATGTCTGGCTTCCTCCTCTGGTTCTCATATCTCTTGAGGGTTATCAGAACATAATTGGGAAAGCTTCAAGTAATACATAAGGAGGAGTAATCTAAGTATTCAATAACCTGAGTTTCAAGCAGCTTTCAGAATAAGGAGCATAAGGGGCTGGAGTGGTGGCTCAGCAGTTGGTGCTTGCCTGGCATGCGCGAGTACGCGGGTTCAAATCCCAGCACCACATACACAGCGAAGTCTCAGAGCAACGAAAGCCACATGAAAAACTAAATAAAATAAAACTGATCCTTTCTCTGTCTCTCTCATTATCCCCCTCTCTTTGAAAAAGAAGAAGAGGAAGAAGAAGAAGAAGAAGAAGAAGAAGAAGAAGAAGAAGAAGAAGAAGAAGAAGAAGGAGGAGGAGGAGGAGGAGGAGGAGGAGGAGGAGAAGAAGGAGCATACTTCAGGACTAGAGCTGAATCACATATGTTACTAATTTTCAAGGGAAAAGTCCCTGGTTTGAAGTATTCTGCCCCCTTGACAGCAGCTCATGAGACTTTGAGTGTTGGAATCAGATGGAATCAAATCACCAATGGTCTAGTATATTCCAGGCCGCATGAAGACACACTTGCTCCCTTGGACCAGTGATCAGCAAACTATTTCCCACAAGATGCATTGGGCCCAACACCTGCTTTTATGAATGAAGTTTTGCTGGGACACAGCTATACCCATTTGTTTACATGATGTCTATGGCTGCTCTTGTCCTGCAGTGATGTAGTTGGCTGGGTGGGCTGCAAAGCTTAAACATTTACTGTCTGGACCTTTATTTGGAAATAGTGCTGACCTCTGCCTTAGGCAAAGTCATTAAATATCCCATCCAAATCGGCCTCTTCGAGAAATGCCTCCTTCAGCCCTTTTCCATCTCCATCCCACTGGAAGTGCCAATCACTTCTACCCAATGCTTGGAGCAGCACTTCTGAGACTTCCTGTGCCTAGGAATTAACTGGCAATCCATTGTTAGAAATGCAGGTTCTGAATTATTTCTTCCAGGATGGGGCCCAAGACTATATTTTTAACAATCTGCCAGGGTGTGCTGAGGCCACTGGTCTGAGGACCACTTTGAAGAACACAGCTCTAGAAGACTAGATATTTTTTTCATGAGGACAAGTGACCTCTTATCAATGTTGATCAATGTTGTATGGCACTGGTAGGTGAAACTACCCCTTCTGGGCCCTCCCCTCTCTGCTTTTCTTTATTTTTTGATATTAGGGACTGAGCTCTGGGGTGCTTTACCACTGAGCTACATCCTCAGCCCTTTTTATTTTTTTTTACTTAGAGACAGGGCTTGCAAAGTTGTTGAGGATCTCACTAAATTGCTGAAGCTGGTCTCAAACTTGTGATCCTCCTGCCTCAGCCTCCTGAATTGCTGGTATTACAGGCATGTGCCACCGTGCCTGGCTCTCACAGCCTCCACTTTTCAATGAGCTCTTGTATTCTAGCTGACAGGCAATTTCAAGAGTTAAAAAGCTGGAGGCCAAGAGCGGGAGAGATGCCAGAACTCTAATTAGCCTCCCTTTTTATATTTAGTTTGCTATTAGATAATGCACGACACCTGTTCACTAGACAGCTCTGTTTTTAATCTCTTCTCTTTCACTTTCTTGGCTATGAAGCAGCACAGACATGTTGCACGGCATGAGTAATAGACTGAAAGCCAAATAAAATAGTCATTTCTTTGCAATTAGAAGCACAACAGGGACTAAAAACAACTGAAGGCTGGTTTGGGCCAAGCACAAGTTGCTGGCAGGGAGGACAGCTCAGTGTCTGGAATTTGCCTCCCAGAGTCCAGCCATGGACTGTTTCCCTCTCCTTGATCTACAGTTCCAACGAGTCTTTAATAGTGTTTCCCACCCAAAGAATTAAAAAGAGGAAGTTACAAGAAACTTTCCCTCTGCTTCCTTTAATCAGAGAACAGGCACTCAGTCTCTATAAAAATGATCTAAATATTTCTAATTTTGATTTGATTATTTCATTAGTGAAAGCTTGCTCCAAATACTCAGTTTTAGCCTTAGGGATCCTGAGACCTTTTCCCAGATGCTTCAAGTGAACCAAAAAGATTGAATTCATTTTAAAATCTTTTTTTCTTAGATCCTTGGGCTTAGTGTCTGTTTGGCAGTGGCTGGAACTGATAGGCAGATGTGGAAATTCAAATCCATGAATCATGCAAGACCTGTAGGTGTGTGGTGAACATCTGAATGTCAACCACACTGGGTGAGGAGGAAATAGGTAGCAAAACTTCAGAGAGCTGAAGCTCTGATAAAGTTGATAGTGTGACCCAAGGAGCTACCGCAGGGTATAAAGTCTTTTTGAACTAATAAGGATAGACATTGCAAAGAGATTGCTCCATTTCAAAATTCTTCTTTCCAAAAGCTATAACGAGGGAGCAGAAATCAACCCCAGAACCACTTGTTAGGTTATTCTCAATTTGCAAGATTATGTATATGCCACATAGTGGCAAATTAAACCCATTTTAGTTCATTCCCTAGGGTGGATTTGGTTATCCTCATTGGGATGTACTTAAAAATCCTGTTTCCCTGGGGTTAATGATAGATCTCTACGTTTGGAAGTGGAAAGTGCAGACTCTGTGGGAACTGCATTTATGCCAACACGTGTGTACCATGGTCTTTAGGGTTAGATGGTGTATTAGGGTTTTCCTGAGAAATAGAACTATCAGAATGCCTATCTCTGCTATCTATCTATCCATCTATCTAATCTATCACTTATCTATCATCATCTATCTCTACCCATCTATCTCTATCTTTATCATCTATCTAATCTATCACCTATATATCTACCATCATCTATCTGTATCTATCTCTATATCTATCTATCTGTCTGTCATCTATCTATCATCTATCATCTATATCTATCTATCTATCTATCTACCTATCTATCAATCATCTATTATAAGGTATTAAGGTATTGGCTCATGCAATTATGGAGGCTGAAAAGCCCTAAGATCTGCAGCTGGCAGGCTGGAGTCCCAGGAGAGCTGAGTTCCTGTTCAAATCTGAAGACCTGAGAAGGACGAGAGCCAATGGAATAAGTTCCAGTCTGCATCCAAGTCCACAGAAAGGAGAAGATTGATGTCCCATAATGAAGTCAGCAGGACAGAGAGACCGTGGATTGTCTCCTACTCAGTCTTTTTCCATTCAGTCCTTCGGGAGTTTGGATGATGCCTACCAACACCAGGGAGGGCAATTGGCTTTTATGTCTATGATTCAAATGTTAATTGCTCTCGAAAACACCCTTGCAGAAAACCCAAATATGGTTTAACTAAACATCTGAGCAACTGTTAATGGTTAGAATGGAAGGTGTTCTCCAAAAGTTCATGTGTGACACAATCCAAGAAAGTTTAGAGGGGAAATGGTTGGGTTACAAAAGCCTTAACCCACTCAGTGTGTTACTCCCTGATGGGGATTAACTGAGTGGGGTGTGGCTGGAGGAGCTGGGTTACTGGGGGTGTGCCTGTGGGGTATATATTTGGAGCTGAGCTTAGTCTTTCTCTTGTCTTGAGCTGCTTCCCTCCACCACACCCTTCCGTCATGATGTCCTGCCTCATCTTGAGCTCTGAAGAATGGAGTCAGCCATCTAAGAACTGCCACCTCTGGAACCGTGAGCCCCAAACAAACTTTTCCTCCTCTAAAATTGTTCTTATCGTGTGTGTGTGTGTGTGTGTGTGTGTGTGTGTGTGTGATCCACTCATGGTGACCCATCACAGACTAGAATTTTGAATTTTGAAAAACCCACTCCCCTCTTCTGTTCCTCCAGATTTCTCCAGAGTTCAGAGTTCATAACTAAACATAAATAAACACTCCCACATTATCTCCTGTGTAAAGAGAAAAATCTCCATTAAAACCTATTTAGAAAGTTCCATAATGATAGTGATTGGTATGGGTCCACTGACCAGCTCTGGGAAGCTAAGTCTTCAGGAAGGGGAGTTGTGAGTGGCCAGCTTGGGACAGCAGCCAGACTCTGTGGAGAGGGAGGCAGAGCTCCTACAGACCTCCAAATTCAAAAAGTCAGGGAACTTCGTCTGAGAACTTGCATTGGTATTTCAACTGTTTTCCAACTGAACTTGAGTATTTTTACTTAATGACACACGTAGGCTACAAACTTCAGCAGTATTAATAATGACTGACTTTTGAAACTAATAGAAACCAAAGACTATTTTGTATTGCATTACAGATGAGACAAACATCTCAGAAAATCACTTGTGCTTATAACCCTTTTGAAATACATCATTATGAGGCCTGCCGGGAGCCTTGTGAATTAATGAATTAATGGAAAAATAAGGATATAACTACATCACAGGTTAAAATCTTTCCATGTAACTGGTGTATTCTGTAATCTTATGTGCTTTATTTTGTGAATTTTAAGATATTGCACCGAAGAGGAGTCATTAGACTTTTTGTCACACTGTCCAAGGGGTCCCTGCTAGAGATTAAGTCAAATGGGGTGAAGGCAAATTCAACTCTTAAAAGGAAGACTTGTGGATCCACATAGAAGGAGATGTCTTTGCACCTGCTGCCAGGACACTAATTCGTATCCATGGATGCATACCTATCTATCCTTATAGAGAATCCATTTTATGTCTCTCTCAGAAGCTGTTCAGAGGTAAATCCCCAGAGCTGTTGAATGAATGTACCTGCTTCCCTCAAGCTCTGGGTGTGGACAGAATAACAAACATTTCTTTTTTTGATTATATATATATATATATATATATATATATATATATATGTATATATATATGCATTATAGTTTTACGTAATGTTGGAATTAGTTGTCACATATTCCTAAATGCACACAATTCAGCAATACAATTTGTTCAATATCCCCCCCTCACTCTAATCCCCCTACCTCCCTCCTCCCATCCCCTGATCCCTTGCCTTTCTTCTGGGTTCTATATTGTTCCTAAAAAACCCAAATACAGTGGCATAATTCTTATATCTATGAAGAACATTTTTTATATACATGGCTATAGTATACACAGTGACATTTATAACTGCTTGGAATGTACCTTGCTTTATGTCAGTTCCAACATTTCCCCTTCTCCTCCCTTCCTATCATCGCTTGTTATTCTTCAAAATATTTGACAATGGGATTAAACATTTATGTTTTTGTACAGGTATGCAGCATGGCTAGTTCGAATATCTTATGCAGTATCTGCAACTGTGTCTCATAAATATTAACATTTTGCATTTTTGTTCTATGGATCTAATACCTGAGTTTGTCTATAACAAAACATTTCTAACCAAGAAGTACTTACCTGAAGACATTTCAGTGCCTCGAAAGAATTGCTGCTGCTTTGGGGAGGGGAAACAGTAGAAATCGGGGAGGATGGGTTCCCTTTTCACCTCAGTGTAGAAAGCAGAAGCCTGCAGGCCATAAATGACTCAGGATTGAAGTTAGTTCTTCACTGACCACTGTAAATGTACAGTTGTTGTTATTCAATATGGTCTTAAATATTGGAAGGAATCGTCGTTACTTAATCATGCATGCATGGATATTGACGAAGTACATTAAGGCTGATCCTAGTCCAGGGTCTCCCCACTTTGTCCACTCCCAGCTCCCATGTCTCCTCTGTTTTACCTCCATGTTATAGATAGAAATAAGCATATACGGGTGTACTAATTTTGAAATTTCTGAGTTTCTCTGCCTGCCTGTGTATAGTTGGGCTTCTCATGGGAGTTGAGAGTTCCCAGTTGCATTGATCATCCCCCAATCCCTCCCTCACCTCCCTGCCTGCTTCCCTTCTCCCCCCACCTTCATAGTTACGGTTCCCCCTGCTTATGGGAAATTTCACCTATGTCGAGATTATTATTTAGCTAACTTTCATCCTATCTTATTTGACGTTTTATTTTTCCTAAATTATTTCCCTCTTCTTGATTCCTTTGTCCTGAAGCTACTTACAAATGGTTGCTGCCCCATTTCCTACACAGGTAGGGACTTGCAAAGAAAGGGTGCAGGTGTGTTCTTCCCACCTCTGGGTGTTGTTCTGGTTTGGGTCTGCTATGCCCACCAAAGGCTCAGGTGTTGAAGCCTTGGTCCCCAAGGCTCCAAGACAGGGCTTTGAGGAGTGACTGAAACATGAGGGGTCTGGTGTCATCAGTGGATTAATCCAGACAGCTGAATTACAGGGAAGTGATGGAAGCTGTAGGCAGATGGTGGGTGGCTGGAGGAATTAGGTCACTGGGTGATGTCCTTGGGGACTGCATCTTGTCCTCGGTCCCTATCTCTCTCTCCTTTCTGATCACCATGATGTTCTGCTTCCCCTGAGGCCCAGAGCAATGGAGCAGAAACCTCTGAAACTGTGAGCTCGGATAAATCACCCTTCCTCCAAGTTGTTGTGTCAGGTATTTTTCTCACAGCAATGAAAAGATGACTAACACAGTTGAAAAACACTTATGCCCAACTTCAAGTGTGGGTGACTATGACTCCCTTTTGCCAGGGCCTTATCATTTTAGAATAATGATTCTCGACTCCAGGGATTTGACCTCACAGACCACACTCGACAATGTCTGGAGACATCTTTGGTTGTCCCAATTGGCAATCAGGTGCCACTGACATCTGGGAAATAGGGGCAAGAGATGTTGCTAAACAACTTACAATGAGGACAGTCCCCACGGTAAAGATAGTCACATGCCAGTGATTACAGAGCCAATGTTAAGAAGCCGTTCGGGGTTTGATTTCAAATTTGTCACCAAGTTTTTCTCAGTTTCTTTCTTACCATTTGCTTAAGCACATGCTAAAATATCAGACAAATAACACAAAAATCAAAGCGGTGACAAATCTGCTGTCTTAAAAAAAGAATCGTTCAATAGGTAGTGGTTGAAAGTAGTGGCCCTCTTAAACACATTTCTTAGAGAAAGAAAATAGCTACTGATCGAGGGCAAAAGTGAAATGGAGACCATTTTTCCTACTGACTTCTGTTCTTGAAGCAGCCAGACAATTCCAGTCCCATCAGGTGTCAGTTTGAGTCAATAGCTCTTGATCTGATCTATCTGTTGTGAGTTGTCAGAATAGAAATGGAGTCACTTGCGTCCAACTGAGGAAACGTATCTGGCAGGGAGGGCGGAAGGTGGGAGACAACGGCGCGGGGGTTCTCATGCATGATCTGCCTGAGAGCAGGAACTACCGAAGGACTTTTTCCAAGCTGCAGCTTGTTACATGAGTCACCCTTGCTTGGCATATTGTCTCCGCTAACGAACTTGCGTCAACTCCCGCGATAAGCAGCCCCCCAACCAATGATCTCTCTGTTTCAGAACAACTTATGTTCACTTCTCCTTTCTACCTTTAAAAGCTTCCCTTTATCTCAACCATTCCAGATGCCCCTTGCCTTGCCATAGTCCCTTCATCCTGGATTGCAACCCCCTGTCAGTCCTTCCAGAATAAATTCTGTTTTCCCAAGAGCTGTTCTCTCTGTTGTTATTTAGGTTGAGTCTAACTATGTACCTATCTAATATATCTCTCTGTCATCTACCTATTAACTATCGTCATCTCTCATTTATCATCTCTCTATCGTCCACCTCTATTATCCATCTATCATGTCATGAATATGTCATGTCATGCTTGAACCTTGGTAAAATGGAACAAGTTAGTTTCTGTGCCAAAACACAAGTTCCTATCCACATTACTGGCGTGGAATTTAGCAGTGGATTTATAATTCTAGTTTGCTGTAACAGCATACACAGGCCCTTGGCAACAAAATCTTCAGAATTTGGGAGACGTTCCCTTTTCCCTGTTCAAGATGGTGTTTTACTTAGCTTTTTGCTGCTGTGACTAAAGGACGTGACAAGAACAATTTTAGGAGGAAAAGGTTTACTTAGGGGCTCAGGGTGTCAGAGGTCTATGTCCAGAGAAGGCCGGCTCCATTCCTCGGGGCTGGAGGTGAGGCTGGACAGCATGGAGGTAGGTGTGGCTCCAGAGAGACAAGCAGCTGAAGGTGTCTCACAGGGAATCAGGGCAGGGAGAGCAGCTCCATGCCAGATACAGAATGTGTACCCCAAAGGCACCCAATGACCACCCCCTCCAGCCACCCTCCAAGCCTACGGTTTTGAGTTAATCCCATCAGGGGATCAACTCACTGATTGGGTCAAGGCTTTTATAACCCAATCATTTCACCTCAGTCTTCCCAAATTGTCACCCTTGGGCTTTTGGGGGACACCTCACATTTCAAACCAGCATTGTCCCTGGGGGCCAGCACATGGAGCTGCAGGACTGGCCCTTTCCTGCCGACTCTCCCTATGTGCTGGCCACCTCTGGCAGTGGCTCAGCGGGCAGATTGCTTCGGCTTCTGTGAAAACAAAACAAAACAAAATAAAACAAAGCACAAATCGGAGGCCGTGTTTCGATGTGGAGCCTGTGTGTGGAGTTTTCATTTTCACGACAGGAAAATGTGACCCTTTTTAGTTCCTCATGTGCCCATCAGCAGCCTTTGTTGTTGATATTAATCTTACTCAGGTGGACAAGTGAAGGGTATGGGGTTGATCTGGTAGCCAGGACATAGTTGTCTGCTTTGTGGCTCTTAGTGGCTCAAAGTGACCCTACTAAAGGCCCCCGAACACCTCCATTCAGCGGAGTGGGTGACTGCTCCACCTTCCTGGGGCTGATCGGTCAGTGGGCTATTTAGTGGGAATTGCATGTTTGGGCTTCAAGGGGAAGAGGGAATATGCAGGTGCCTGGGGCAGGGATGGAGGGGAGTAAGCTGGAGATATGACAGGCTAGAGTTTGTACCACGTGCCACTAATGGGCAGTGAAACCTCTGAGAGGGTGGGGCTGGGAAAAGAGGCTGAGGGAGGTGAATTCATGGAAGATCATTTGACACTGCAGCGTGCTAGGTGACAGATTTGGGGAAGGGACTGGTCTCTGCCCCCAACATCCACAACTTCAGTATGGCTGTTGAGGCCTGAGGATCCAAGACCCTTAGCAGAACTGGCCATGCTCCTGTGGTTGGAAGGACAGATACAAAGGAGTTCCAATGTGGAGACCAGGGAAATTGTTCCTGGGCAGAGGGGAGGCACAGTCATCCTGGGGTTGGGGTGGTGCATACTGTTCTGCCGTGGGGCTCTGGGGTTTGGAATAAGGGTCACTATGATTATACTTGCTTAAGACACCTGTGGGGAAAGCGGTGAAAGACTTCCCATCCTGTGCTGGCACTGTCCGGGACGAGAGGGGGTCCACAGGGGCAATGAACAGAGTGAGTCTGGGTACAGAAGTCCGCCAGGCCCAGATAGTAGATAGAAACTCTATTCTATTAATACCATGACTGAGGGCACCAGCATTTTGTGGAATATCTATACTTCCTTTTGATGAGCTTTATTTTGTTCTGGTCTTTCTTAGCTAGAGGGAAAAAGGGACTGGAGGAAAGGGGGAGCATGAATTTTATGGTGAAAATTTGAGGTGGGTTTTAGGCTGTGAAACAAAGTCAATTTCTGCACCTTTATAAAGATATTGTGGGGGCACCAGAAATTTATAGTGAACTTCAGGTTCTAAATGTCAATTCCCACACTTGTTCATCTATTCCTTGGGCACTTAGATGGTAGATGTGGAAGGTCAGTCAGGAATAAGATATGGTCTCTTCTCTGAAAGAGCATTTAGCCTGATGGGGTTAATAGGCACCTGTGGTTGAACTCAGATTCTGAATCCAAAATATAATCTGCCTTGCTCCTTCTTTCTACATGCCTTTTGTTTTGTTTTCAGGGGAATCTGTGTGCCTCAGGATGGCAGCATGTGGGTAATATTTATGGTACATATGACTTAATTTTGCATGTTTAATAAGATTGACAGTGCCTGATAGACATTGAGGTGTCTAGGAGCCAGAAAAGCTAAAATTAATGAATGCAGACTTTCTAGGTCAAGTTGAACTTTTGTAGGTCTAAAGACTGTTGAAAACTATTTTCATGGCTTCCCTATTTTTTGCCCACATGCAGTGAGGCCAAAGTCATCAGGCAGTCACACACCATCTGCTCCTTGGTCCCCTTTGTCATATCTTGCGGTTGGCTCACTTGACAAAGAGCTGCAGGACCTGAGTTGTCTTCTGAGTGAGTATGCACTGTCACTATAGAAGCTTAGGACCTAGGAAATCAAATCAGTAAAGGGCCACAATATGGGTACCTTGTTTAGTAATTTTAAAAATCACTTTTATAGCTGGGAACTTGAGGCTCCTATCAAGCCATAGTGAATGCACAATTTTGTGAGTAAGTGGGCATATAAATTTGGTGAGCAGGACATCTATGTATTTCATCAGCTTGTCAGGGGTGTCTATCAGGGATGCTCATCAGCTATTCTCCAAATGGAAACAAAGGTTTGGAACCCTCTGATACCTGGACATCTTCCATTTCTTATTTCTCTCTATAGAACAGAGGTGGGTGTTGAGGCACTGGGAGGCTAATGCAATGCTGTTGCATGCAACCCGCATGATCACACCACAGTAGGGAAGAAGGAAAAAGGGAAAAAGAGGGGGAGTGTGAGGTGATGCTGCAGCTGCTGGTTGCATCTCAGGGAAAGGGAGAAGGCAGAAATAACAAAAGAATAACAGTGGAGGAAAATAACTAATTTACTACTTCATAGTCCCTGGAGAGTTATATGAAAATATCTGTTTTCAGTGGCACATTGCTGAGTTTTCTTATAATTTTCATGTGTGTCAATGGGTCTTTAGACCTTTGTAGACTCGGTCTGAGGGTGTCCATGGCAGAGTGGAGGAAAGAGTCACTCATTTAGTGAGCGTTTGTTGGGTAGCTTCTCAGTGCTGGGTGCTAGGGGAGCACAAATAGGAAAAGACATTGTTCCAGGCATCCCAGAAACCAGTGGGGAGGAAAATACAAGCAGATAACTAAGAACAATGCAGAAGCACAGTGACAGATGTGGAGAGGGAGAGCTCCAGTGAGCACAGGGAAAGGCAACTCATCCAGGCTGAGATGATCGAGGAGTGCTGTTGTACATCCCAATGTTTAAACCAGGTCTTAAAAGATGAGCCGTGAGTCAAATGAACTAGGTTTTGGGATGAGAAAGACAGAAGACGGAGGGGTAAAAGGTAAAGGGATGAGCTAGACATCAACTTATGGAAATGAGCCCACAGTGGAGTATGAAGCACGAGGCAGGGCATTGCTAGACACAAACCGTGAGAGCTGGGCAAGGACCAGGTCATCAAGGGCCTTGAATCCTCATCTGCTGCAGTGCAGATGCACCTAGGGCTTTCTCCATAGGGTCTGCTTCTTTATGACTCCTTTTGCTCTTCCATGAGGTTATAGTTGAGGGGTGTGTGCAGAAAGTGCCACCATGGATTGTATTTTGAGGGAATCCTGTAGTTAGTCCAACCAGAGAGAAATGTGACCTCAAGGAATTTCTGCTTCCTTCTCTGAATGTGTTTGGGTTTTACACAGTTCTCTGATGGGGAACTTATATGTGTTGGTTTCATAGTCTTTGTTGAGAGGGAATTCTACAGGAGTCTCTTGCATTTTTTTGCACATCTCTGAATAGAGGTACTTATTGGCCTATTCCAAATTGTTTTTTCAAGGATTTTTTCCCCCCAGTGAGCAGCTTTGGAAGATAGTTAGTGTCTTTCTCCAGAGAAAAAGATGGGCATCTTTACTGCCTACTATAAAAGACTTGGTTTCCCTAAACTCAGGATTTGGCTCTTGTAATTTAATTCCGTGTATACAGGTGTCACATGACTTACGTCTCAATCTGGGAATTAGGCTTGGAGAAGGTGCACAAAAGTTGATACTCTGTCTACCACTCCTGCTGTGAGTAGTAAGGTACTCTGTTTTTGGCTCAAGTATCTTATGTCTTCTGCCAGTGTCCATCATACTGTGGCCAGGTCAGTTTGGGCTGCTATAACACAATGCAATAGATCATGTGACTTAAAGAACAGACATTTATTTGTCACCTTTTTGGAGGCCAAGAAGTTCAAGATCAAGGTGCCAGTGTGGTTGGATTCTGGTAAGGGCTCTTCCTGGCTTGCAGACAGGCATTTTTTGGTTTTGCTCTCACGTGGTTGGGGAACAGAAAAAGTAGACTCTTTGGTCTCTAATTATAAGGACACTAATCCCATCATAGTTTTAAACTTCATTACTTCTACAAAACACCACTTTTAATTAACATCACTTTGGGGTTAAGGCTTTAACATGAACTCTGGAAGAAACATGCATTTAGTCCATAAAGCTAGTTAATCTGTTAGCTTAAAAATAGGGTTAAACTTCATACCCTTTATAGTTTTGGACAACTTATTGAAATCCTCAGGGCAAGAAGAAATTATCTTCTCACATCTGATCCCATAGCACTTTATGTTTATTTGTAATATAACTTATATCTCATTATTGAGACTTCGTGTATAAGGCTCTCCTCTTCTGACTCATCAACTTTCACCTTAAAGTCACACTTAGTCTTATTTTTATGTCCCCAGAACACGTTATATTATGGGGCATTTAGTGGATGACACTCAATAAGTGTACGCTGGATCTAGTTGAGGCAGAAACAGTACATATTGGTTCTAAAAGGAGGTAATCATTATAGGCAGATTTCCCACCCCTCTAGACCCAAGGCAATTAACTGGCTTCATGCAGATGAACCCCAAACACAAGGTCACCTGCTAAAATTTCTGCTCACTCCCATTTTCTGCAGACCATAGTGCTGAATCACCTACAACCAGCCTGCCACTGTCCTAGCCCTTGAATCAACTTGAAAATATGACACTGGCAAGAGGCAGATGTTCCAAGTTCAAGCCCCAGGAAAATAAAAATAAGTAAACAAAATTCAACACCAGATGGCCTGAAAGGACAGAAGTGGAGTGGAGGATTAACTGGCTGGTAATAAAAGCTGTCATTACAGAGAGTCATCATTGGTGGGTTATTTATTAGCTCTTCCCTTTAGATACCAAATGTCAAATATGTTAATTTGCAGAAACCAAGCCTTCCCCTCCCAGCTGTTCTGGTGTCAGGGTGCCAGCTTCATTGTCTCCTTCTTAGGACCTGCCAGGAGTTTAGAATTCATATGTCATGTTATGCATACCATATTGCACTTAAAAAAGGCCAGATGAGGCTAAATCAGCTTGATAATCAGCCTGTCAATCATTCTGCTGCACTGTGTGTAAAACTGCTTCCCTCAAAACCTTTGCTCTTGGTTAGAATGGGATCTCTCTGAACCCCCAATACCACACAGGTCTGGATGGTTTATTTCATCAACCATTGCCTTGAATCAAAGAGGTATTTCTACTCATTCTGTGCTCTTGGAGGCTTAGGGCTACAAAAGGTCTGTAATGAGACCTGATTTGTTCATGTGAATGGTACTTTGTTTAAGACTGGCCTCATTGCCCTTCAGCAATCTCTCTTTCTTTCGTTCTCACCCACCCATATACACATACCCCAAGTTAGTATTATATACATCACTCTTCTTCATCTCCAAATAAAGCATAAAGTTTAACATCAAGTGACAATATACTATATTGGAAGTTCCCCAGCTGACTTAGAATAGTTTGACTTACATTTCCTTTCTTTCTTTTTTTGATAATTCAATGATGTGAAAGTAATATACCTCCAAAGGAAAATATACTTCAAATTTTGAACTTCCATCTTATCCTGGGCTAACAATGTGCAGTATGATACTGATACTCTTTCTAGATGCTGGGCGGCAGCGGTGAGCCACTGCTACCAGTTAGCCATAGAGATCATGATAGTAAATGACTGACACTCTACAGTGTCCCATGTTGCTAAGCCAAAATGTCAAGTAGGTTAAGTACATTAAAAGCATTTTCAACTTACAATGTATTTATTAGGATATATCCCCATCATGAACTGAGGAACGCCTCTTTTCGGTAATCAAAAAATAACACTTCAGCAAAGACTTTCTCAACATGTCTCCTAAAGTGAAGGAAAGAAAGTAAAAAAATCAGTGAATGGGATGCCATAAAGCTAAAAAGCTTTTGCACTGCCAAGGAAATAATCAAGCAGAATTGGAGAGAATCATGGGCTGTGATTCCTCTGACAGGGGCCTCATATCCAGAATCTACAAAATCCTCAAAAATCTCAACTACAAAAACACAAACAACCCAATCAATAAAGGGGCCAATGAGCTAAATAGAAACTTCTCAACAGAGGACATTGATCAAGCCAATGAATACATGAGAAAGTGCTCTAAATCACTAGTAATCAGAGAAATGCAAATGAAAATATTAAGATTTCACCTCACACCAATCAGATTGGCAAAAATGAAGAAAATAAACAATAATAGATGCTGGAGGGGTTGTGGAGAGATAGGAACACTACCACACTGTTGGTGGAGCTGCAGACTGGTACAGCCCCTCTGGAAAGCAGTGTGGAGAATCCTCAAAAAACTAGGGATGAGCCCACCATATGACCCTGCTATTCTTCTCCTGGGTGTTTTTCCAGGGGATTTAGAATCAGCACATTACAGTGACACAGTGAAATCAATGTTCATAGCAGCTCAATTTATAATAGCTAAATTATGGAAACAACCCAGATGTCCCTCACTGGATGAATGGATCCAAAAATTGTGGTATATATATGCCATGGAGTTCTACTCAGCAATTAGAAACAATCAAAGTAAATGGATGGGTATGGAATAAATTATGCCGAGTGAAATCAGCATAACCCAGAGAACCAAGGGTCGAATGTCTTCACTCATCTGTGGAGGCTGGAGCTAGACCCTGGCCATTGAGAAAGGAGGTCTATTCTCATGTTTTAAATCCTGCAAAGGTGTAGTGACACACAACCTAAGGCATTGGTAGAGATGTATCGGGAAGGAGCGGGGGAAGGATAAGGGTAGGTAATTGGGGGAGCTCTTGGGGGTAAATCTAATTTTATATATATATAAAATATTGTTTAGTTAGAAGCATGTTTGATTGTTCAACAAATATATTTCTTAATAAAAGCAAACAAACCAACATGACCCTAAGTCAGTGTTTACAAATTGTTCCAATTGTTGAAAAATAAACTGAGCTAAGAAGTGTTTTTTAAGCACCTCCCTCATACACAGCATCAGCACTACTGGGAAGACCCAAAGAACATAAGGCCTGTCCTTAAGAAGTCTGCAAACTCAGGGGATGTGAAGCAAGATGCCTTTGTTATGTGCTGGGCATCATATTTTGTTCATTATTCAAGGCAAAGTTATTTGGTACAGAATATTCATGTTAGAGAAAAGGGGTTCTGATAATCTATTATCCTAATCATTCCCTCATTCAGGTGTGGTTACTGTCCCAGGACTGTAATCAAAGTGTCAGAAGTAACAAAAGAAAACAAAAAACCTGCCTGCATTGCCTCAAAGCCTCTGCCTGAATGGCCCCAGCACTCGGAGTTGAGACAGGATGGGACGCAGCCTTGCACTGTTGGAGACTGAGTCAGATACCCCAGTCTTCAGGCCTTACCTTGAGCAAGACCGTGGGTAGGCATATGGAGGTTGCAGAGAATGGATCGGCCTTCAGGTATGATTTACCGGGAAGGCCAAAGATGAATAGCTGAGAATTTCAACCAGCATGCACCATGAATCCGATGTGGTAGTATACATTATGGCTGAGTGACAGAGATAAACAGCAACGGTGAGCTCATAAGGAGGGGAGTTTGCAGGGTCCAGGAGGCTTCGCGGTGATGTGTGGTCTAAGGAGGGTCTTGAAGATGGGTAAGGACTAAATAGACAGAGAAAGAGTGGCAGGTGTTCCATAAGGGAGTATGATAATGAGCAAGACCCAGAGGCAGCAAAGTTCTAGGATCTGGTGAAAAATGACCCAATCAAGATCTCCCTTCTGCCTTGGAATTCTGCACTGAGATGTAACAAACAGAATAAGGCAGATGGAAGTGCCCCACAAAAGAACACTTTGGTTATTGAGAAATGGATATTGGGGTAAGTGGGTAAAGGCTCCCTAATGCCTCCACACACTGCCCATGAGCACCCCAGGCCTCCCTGTGGTGCAGCTACCTCTGAAGACGTGGGTCTGGAGTATCCCCATGGGCAGCCTGGCCCAAGACGAACTGTGCAGAGAAAAATGCTGTGCTATGAGCCCCTGACTGTCTCCCCACTGACCAATCAGATAAGCTACTCCTGGCAGGAGATAGGGAGGGCAAGAGGGTACAGGATCCTTAGAGAACTCCCCCCCGCCCACGCTGGAAATCAGCTGTGAGTGAGATGGGATCCTTTCTAATACAGAGTCCAGGGAATATCAGGCCCATCTCAACTGGTTACATTCAAGGGAGACCAAATGAAGAGTCCCTGGACTGACAGGGGACTGGCAATGCAAGTTATTAAAAATCTCAGAAAATGGCATAAGCAGCGTCTGGGGGAGGTGAGTCTACGATTGACCTGAGAATGGATTTTCCAGGAGAAGAGGCCATGGTGGAAAAGGTGTCAGGTGAAGGTCCCAAGCTAAGGAAGTAGGTGCCCTAACTTGGAACTCAGCTGTGGGTGCCTGAGAGCCTCTGGAAGAGGCAGAATTTGGGGGCAGGGGCTTCATGGCTGCTTGTGAAGAACAGGGGATGAGTAACAAAGAGGAGTCTTTTGCATCCAGAGGACTGAGAGGATGATGCCATAGGAATAGCAAATGAGGTGTGAGTTGAGGGCCCCACTGTTGGAAAAGCTGGCGTTTATGTTTCTTGAGCTTGCAGTAATGGTGGGACCCTCCGGGCCGATGGTCTGGGAGGTGGGAGAGAAAGGGTGTATCAGGTTGGTTGAGGACAGATTTGAAACCATTCAGTGTGGTCACTGAGTCTCTGGTGATCTTCTCAAGTCAATGTTAAGAACAGAGATTAAGAAAAGATAATGTCCTATTTCCCAAAGAGGAGCCCATGTAACCTAGATTTGGCATTTCCTATTCAGCAAGAATAGGCTGAGTAAGAAGATGGCATTTGGGGATTTCATTTGTCATTTCCTCTGTTATCCTATTTTATGGAAATAAAATTCCTGTTTGTTAGCTCCGCTGATGATGCCTTTGAAAGTATCCTGCCTCCCAGTTTCGTTCCGTGCGCAGGCATGTAAACAAGCAAACCACATCTGGAGGCAATCTCAGCATCTGCAGAATTTCTTGAGCCAGGATAAGAGTTGGTGGAATCCCAGACATTCCCAAGTCATAGCTGTGATGCTAGGGGACTTCCTGAAGTTGATGGTTGAGAGGGAGAAATGTTGAGAGGGAGGTGGAATGATGTTGGGGGGGGGTGGCGTTCAGAGACAAGTCTGAAATACCCCATGTGCATGGGTCTCGGTGATTTTGCAACTCCAAACGAAGGTCTTCTCCCAACCCCAGCCCTTTCAAGGTTGTTATAAGCTAATTCTGCATCTGCTCCCCAAAGGCAACATGTCTTTGATATTCTTCATGAGGGACTGTCTTCAGATCCTGGAATGTCCTCTTTCCAGGAGCCTTAACAGTGGTTAGTCTTCTGCCACAGACAGTGGAGAGGGGTTTGGGAAAACAGCAAAAAGAAATTTAGAAGTCTCTGAAGTTGATTTTTGAAACTTAAAATGAAGTGACTTGTGTAATTTTGATGAATCAAAAATACTGTTTTGCATTTAAACCATGATGTGCCAATAGTTGTGGCCTGATTTCCTTCAGAGATTCCTTAACTAGCTCTCAAAAACAGATTCTAAGAAGGGACCAAAGTGGCTGTCCCATCACAGTAAGGACAGCTACTTCCAAAATAGCTATTTGGAGAGGGACATATGTAACTCAGATTAGAGGATCTGGGCAGTTGTTACAAGTCACTATTAACCAGATGTGGTGGTGCATGCCTTTAATCCCAGTGGCTTGGGAGGCTGAGGCAGGAAGATCACAAGTTCAAAGCCAGCCTCAGCAACTTATCAAGAATCTGTCTGGAAAAAAAAAAGATATGGGGATGTGGCTCAGTGCTTAAGTGCCCTTGGGTTCAGTTCCCCAGTACTTTCCCCCCAAAGCCACTTTTAGGAGTTTGTATTAATACATTATTATATATTATAGTTATTATACATGAGAAAAAAAGCTGTAATATTGTTTGGGGGTAATTAGCATGACATCTTCAGTATTTAGCTGTTGGCAAAAGAAACTCTTCCTCCTCCTCCTCTTCTCCTCCTCCTCCTCCTCATCCTTATATTATTATTATTATTATTATTTGGCACCACATTACCAAAGCATACTAGCGGTTGTCTGGGTTCTTCATGTATGTGTAGTCCTTCATGTTAGTGAATTTAACAGGTGTAGTTTCAGTATCAGAGGTTCACAGCATGTATTAATTTATAGTGATGTTGAAGTCTTGGTTCAGTGAGCTAAGAAGCTGGCACATGTGAGTTTAAGTGTGTGTGGTGGGGTGGGAGAGGACTGGGTCTTAGTGGCTGAAGCAGATCCTCCCCCTGAATCCACTTGTCAAATAACTTGTTCCAGAACCCTTCCTTTTACAACATATTAGCTTTTGCATTGATAAACCGTTTTTGTTTCTCCCATTGTGAAAACTCATCCCCAGGAGAAATCTCAACTGGAGTGCTATTTCACCATTTGACAATCTAGGAAAATTTGCAAGCAAGTCCTTGAGAAGGTCAAGGGTTAACTCAAGTGTATATTTTTGCAAATTTCTCCCTCTTTCAAAATGCTTTCCCTTTTCTAGAGCAGAACAGTATAACTTGGTGGGATCTTGAGATAATTTTCCTGTTTTAAAGAGAGGAAACTGAGTCACTGAGAAGTCGCCTCCCCACCTAATCTGCTTTGGAGAGTCCAGGTCAGGGCATGGGCTTCTCCCATTGCACCATGCTAACGTGGGAGTCTCTTTGCACCCCAGCACCCCTTCTTTAGCGGTGCGAGCCATGGAAAGATAAGTGTCAGCTCTGCGCATGAGGAGTTCACCTGAGGATGGGCTACCATTGCAAGCATCCACGCGGGGCAGCAGCCAGGAGTGAGAAAATGGAAATTCTCTGCAAATCTCATAATTAAAAAGGAGGCAGTACCTGCTTTCAATATGTTTTTAAAAGTAGCCATTTGCAGTTGGCCTCACGTAGAAAACAGACCCTTGTATGTGTAAGGGGGTCTGTTAAAAGGTGCTTTCACAGAAACTAGAAATGGGAAGATTCCCAAATCAGTATTTCCTGCTGGGAAGCTGTGAAATGCAGATCGGAGGGTGGCGGGTGTGTGGTATGTCTGCTACCACTTCCCATCTGCAGCCAGGGCAGATGTTGCCAAATGACCACAGTTCACTACTCCCTTCAGATGAGCACACGGTTGATCTTAGAATTCTTCTTAATGAGCAGCCACCATAAATCAATCAATCAATCAATCAATCAATTCCAATCAATTGATATGGAAGGTGCCAGGCCTGACACTGCAGTTTGCTCTGGTGGATCTGGTCATAAGCTATGGTTTGAAACACCAATAACGATGGTGATAAGATGAACAACCTACATTCACCGAGGCCTCACTATTCATCAGACACTTGCTAGAATCATCTCATTTATATTCGTGGCAACGTTATAAATACACATGAATATTTTCCTGTTATAGACAAAGAAACTGAGGCACAGGGGGTTTACATAGTTTGCCTAAGATCATGGATTATGGACCCAGCTTAGTTACCTTCTGGGGTCACACCTGATCACTTTGCTCCCTGGCTACCGTTAGACTCTGATAAGTGCAATGATGGACAAGCGTGTGTCTCAGTTCTAGGTGTGCACAGACTTCTCCCAGGGCATTCTTTGCCATCATTTCTGCTTCCACGCCCCCTCTGGTCTGCCATCTGTCATCAAAGAGGTTAGATGTCTCTCCACTGTTTGGCCCTAGGACTTCAGATTCCCCTTATCTGGGCATTAGTTTATTAGAACACATTTCAGTGGCAGTGGGAGGCTGGTTTCACTGCTCATGGTCAGGGCTGTGGCCAACCTCATCTGTAAGACTCAGGCAGGTTTGCTGTGTGTGTGGCTGATTACAGATCCCCCGGTCTTACCCCCTCAAATCTCCTTCCCCTTCTCACTGCCCTGTGCTTTTACTCAAAGTAAGATAGAGGCAGGCCCACTGTGAAACTGAGGATTCTTCAGAAAAATAGAACCAACAGGGTATATGTGTCTTTCCTACCTATCATCTCTCTAGTTACAATCTTTAACCATGACCTATATGCATATGCCATCTATATCTATCATTTCTATCACTTATCTATATCTATCTATCTCTGCCAATCATGTATCTTTATTATCTCTGTCATCTATCTAGTCTGTATCTAGAAATATATTGTAAGGTATTAACTCATGTGACTGTGGAGGCTGAGAAGTCCCACCACCTGCTATCTGGAAGCTGGTAACACAGAAAAGCTGGTGGTGTAGCTCAAAAGCCTGAGAACTGGACAGAGAAAGGTGTAGATTCTAGCCTGAATCCACAGGCAGAAGACTGACATTTCAGCTCAAGCTGTCGGGTAAGGTTGACCCAACATTCCTCAACAGGTTGGATGATGCCCATTCAGATAAGGAGGGCTGTCGCTTTACTCAGAGTACCAGCTAAAATACTGACTGACTTCTGAAAACATCCTCGTAGACATAGGCAGAGACAATGTGTAGTCAGCTGTCTGCACCTCTCAGGCCCCAGTCAAGTTGGCCCATTAAATTAGCCACCGTGTTCCTTTCTGACAATCAGGGGCTGGGAGAAATTAGTGGACCTGATTCTTTAAGAAGGGTTGTGGACCCCAACTCTAAAATCCAACATCCAGAATTGTTGAGCACAACACGAATGTGTTACTCATTACCTATCAGCAGGTCAGAGGGAGGAGTCCCCTGGATTGGCTTGTGGAGAGAAGGTCTGTAAGAATTAAAGTCTAGGGGGCTGGAGCGGTGGCTCAGCAGTTACAGTGCTTGCCTGGCATGCGCAAGGACATGGGTCAAACCCCAGCACTACGTACACAACAAAGTGTTGGAGCAACAAAAGCCACATGAAAAAACTAAATTAAAAAATTGATTTTCTCCTGCTCTCTCATTGTCCCTCTCTCTTAAAAAAAAAAAAGAATTAAAGTCTGACATACTACATTTTGTCTGGGATACAGAACATGGGATACCTCATGCCTTGAAATGGGCAGTGCAGTTGTTAAATCACTTTGGAGTCACCCAGGAGAATGGACAATGTGCAAACCTCTGACCCACCAGTTCCACTCTTGAGCGTGTTTCCTGGATTGCACATGTGTGCAGGAACACATGTCATAGCATTTTATGACAGTGAAAATAGAAACAACCTAGTGCATTCATAAGATCATGGAGGAGAGGGACATGAGAGAGACGCTCTGGGAGGTTCAGTGGGGTCAGGGGAGGAAAGAAACGACCAGCTCTGGGTGGAGAGCAGAGGCGAACATGGGGAATTTGGGGTGGCATGTTGAGGTCTGGCTGCAGAGGCCTTAGGAGTTGGGCTTCTGCCTTGTTCCGCAGAAAAGGACATTGACCTCACTAGCTGCAGAGTGTCATCTTGGCTTTATTTCTCAAATTGATCCAAAGAAGACCACACAGTATTTTCCATTGTTCTGGAAGCAAAGCACTGATTTAAATGAGTCTGTTAGTTTATCTATGCTTTGGCATTACCCCTGGATAACAAAGTTTGTATACATTGATTGCTACTGTTTTGATAATGTTTCCCCCTCAGCTGTATCTCTATATACTTTTAATAAAAAAAAAAATGAGTCTGTTAATGAAGCTTCTGGAAGAGGATGTGTGTCTGATTAACTTCCCACATGCTTTTTGCTGTTTTGCTCAATGCAGAGATTTGAAAATTCTTTACACAACCCACTTCTGGGTTTCTCTGAACACCTTCTCTGTTCAATAGGCTGTGGGTTTTGATGGCTGTGTTGTTGATTCTCTTGTGAATGGTATTCTTCTTTTGTTCTCTGAAGAAAGATTGTCAGGAAGCCTAGACTCAGGACCATCCTTGGAAACCAGGAGGTGTAGATTTCACTCCTACCTCCTTTGCTAGAACTATGCACACTCAGATTCACAGGAACCTGCACCCCACAATGCTTTCTTGGATTTATTTAGTACCCCCCCCCCCTTGGCAAGTCACATTGTCTGACTTTGAGGAATTTATTCAACTCAACAAAGACAAATCCTCATTCATCGAGTAGAAATCCATAAGCCTAGACTTCCTTTTCCAGAAAATTGGTGATCTTGTTGTCCAGAGAGAACCTTTTCCTTTAAAACCATGAAAAAATTGGAGGAAAAATGAATGCATGTGTGTGACCTGACAGTAAAGTAAGGGAAACCCTTCAGGGTCAGATTGGAATCTGGAAGGAAAAATCAGTTCTGCAGCCAATGGTGTTGCAACGTGTGAGGGTGGAATGCAGATAACCTAACCCTGCGAAACCTGGGACCTTCCTCAAAGAAAGCGAAGGAGCCTAGAAGCAGGCAACCAAGAAGAAAGCCTGCCTCACAGAGAGAGGTGAAACGTGGAGAGTGTTAGGACAGAGGCAAGACCTTGACTCTGAGCACAGGAGAAAGGAAAAAGTCTCGATTTCTAATTTCAAGCCTGCTCTTATCTAGTTCTTGAATTGGGATCCAGTATAGCCACACTGGGATATATAGTCTAGATACCAGAATCAGCCATACTGGGATATATAGTCTAGATACCAGAATCAGCAAGGAGGAATATAAATTACGTGTCTTAAATGTTTGATGAAATAAAATAGATCATTAAAAGCAAAATTAAGGAACAAGACACTATCACAAAATACCAGAAATAATAAAATCTGGATATAAAAAGACGTAAGAATTGGAATTAGGAACTGAAATGGTTGGGTTAAATAGCAGATTAGGCAGCTGAAAATAGATAAGGAAAAATTACTGAGAGCACTGCAGAGAGAGAAAAGGATGAAAAACAGAAAGAAACATGAATTAAGAAATTCAGAGAGAGGGTTGAAAAGGCTTTACATGGGTTTAATCAAAAGGAGAGATTAGAGAGATTGATGGAGAGGCAAAATTTTCCCCAAACACCAAAAGATGTGAGTTTTCAGATCCAGCAAGCTCAATGTCTCCCAGGCAGGATGAAGAAAAAATAGCATGGATTTGTTTGGACTCCAAGTGTTTTAGTTCTTAGCTGTGACCAAAAGACCTGACAAGAAGAATGTAGAGGAAAAGTTCCTTTTGGCTCATAGATTCAGAGGTCTGGGTCCATTCACTGCTGTTGCTCCCAGGTGAGGTAGAACATCATGGCAGAAGGGTATAGCAGAGGAAAGTAGCTCAAGTGTGACACTCAGGAAATAGAGTGCTCTATTTATTTACCAGGGACAAAATATAAACCCTAAAGGCTTGCCTCCAGTGATCTACTCCCTCTAGCCACACCCCACCTGCTTACAGTTACCACCCAGTTAACCCATATCAGTGGACTAATCCACTGATTAGGTTACATCCTTCATAATCTAGTCTTTCATCTTTGAACCATTCTGGTATTGTCTGACATGTGTGTTTTTGGGGAGACCTAAACCGTACAAACCAAGACAAAATGAAGATCTGAAAAACCAATAGATTACCTATAAGAAAATGAAATGAGATTAATAGCTGGCTTCTCAAAACCAAAGCAAGACAACATTAAGGTATCTTTGAAATGCTGAAAGAATTACCAACCTAGAATCATAGAGCTAGCTTGAGATAATTTACTGAGTAGGCACTTACCAGTAATTTTAAAAAATATAATTCAGGAAGAGAAGAAATAAACCAAGAAAAAAGCAAATATTTCAACATGTAAATAAACCTAAGAAAAGGAGGTCTATGTAAAACAACAATTGTCTAATTTCCTTTAGAAAAAATTTTCTCCCCCCCTTTATTTCTAAGTAAATTTTAGAATAATTGTTTTATGTTTAAGAATATAAATATTACTAGGATTTTTTTGGGTGGTTAGATTAAATGTATCGATCAATTTGGAATTAACTGACATCTTTATAATATTGGGTTTTTTCCATCCATAAATACCATCTCTTTATGTACTTACTTATAATTCCAGGTTAATAATACAATCTTAGCCACAATGTTTTATCATTTCTGTGTAGAAATTTTTCTTTGGGATTATTCTAAAACTTTTTTTGGTAAATATTGTTTTAAAATTTTTCATTTTCTGACCATTCTACCAAAAGCTCTATGTAGATTTAATGCAATCCCTGTTAAGATACCTATGTTGTTCTTTAAAGACATAGAAAAATCAATTCTCAAATTCATTTGGAACAATAAGAAGCCTAGAATTGCCAAAACATTACTAAGCAAGAAAGATGAAACAGGCAGTTTTGCCATACCATATCTAAAACTATAGTGTAGAGCTGTAGTAACAAAGACAGCATGGTACTAGTATCAAGATAGGAAAGAAGACCAATGGAATAGAATAGAAGACCCTGAAACAAACACACAAATCTTTAAAAATCTGATTTTTGACAAAGGGGGACAAAATATTACATGAAAGAGAGACAGCCTCTTCAACAAATGGTGCTGGAAAACAGGACAGCCACTTGAAGAAAGTTGAAATTAGACCCATATCTTTCCCCTTGCACAAGAATTAAATCAAAATGGATCAAGGAGCTAGGAATTAAACCAGCTACCTTGTAACTGATGGAACACAAATTAGGTCCAATACTTCAGCATTTGGGAGTAGGCAAAGACTTTCTCAACATGTCTAATAAAGTGAAGGAAGGAGGGGCTGGAGTGGTGGCCTGGCAGTTACAGCGCTTGCCTGGCAAGCCTGCGTACATGGGTTCAAACCCCAGTGCCATGTACACAACAAAGTGTCTGAGCAACGAAGGTCACATGAAAAACTAAATAAAGTTGATTCTGTCCTTCTCTCATTCACTGTCCCTCTATCTTTAAATAAAACAAACAAACAAAAAAAAAAGCGAAGGAAGGAAAGTAAAAAATCAGTGAATGAATGGGATGCCATAAAGCTAAAGAGCTTTTGCACTGCCAAGGAAATAATCAAAAGAGTCAAGAAGTTTCCTACAGAATCGGAGAGAATCATGGACTGTGATTCTTCTGACAGGGGCCTCACATCCAGAATCTACAAAATCCTCAAAAATCTCAACTATAAAAACACAAACAACCCAATCAATAAATGGGCCAAAGAGCGAAATAGAAATTTCTCAACAGAGGACATTGATCAAGCCAATGAATACATGAGAAAGTGCTCTAAATCACTAGTAATCAGAGAAATGCAAATGAAAACTACATAAAGATATCACCTCACGCCAGTCAGATTGGCAAAAATGAAGAAAATAATAATAGATGCTGGAGGGGTTGTGGAGAGATAAGCACACTACCACACTGTTGGTGGAACAGCAGGCTGGTACAGCCCCTCTCTGGAAAGCAGTGTGGAGAATCCTCAAAAAACTAGGGATGAGCCCACCATATGATCCTGCTATTCTTCTCCTGGGTGTTTTTCCAGGGAATTTAGAATCAGCACATTATAGTGACACAGTGAAATCGATGTTCGTAGCGGCTCAATTTATAATAGCTAAATTATGGAACCACCCCAGATGTCCCTCACTGGATGAATGGATCCAAAAACTGGTGCATTTATACCATGGAGTTCTACTCAGCAATTAGAAACAATGATATTGCAGCCTTTGAAGGTAAATGGATGGGTATGGAAGAAATTATGCTGAGTGAAATCAGCATAACCCAGAGAACCAAGGGTCGAATGTCTTCACTCATCTGTGGAGGCTGGAGCTAGACCCTGGCCATTGGAGAAAGGAGGTCTATTATCATGTTTTAAACCTGGATAAGTTGTAATGTCTTACAACCTAAGGCATTCCTAGAGATGTATTGGGAAGCGGGTAGGGATAAGGGTGGATAATTGGGGAGGACTCTTGGGGGTAAATCTAATTTTCAGAATTTATATTTATATTATATATATGTTTGTTTGATTGTTCAACAAATAAATTTAATAATTTTTTTTCATTTTCTAATTGCTCAAAAGAAATACTATTTATTTTTCTACATTGACCTTATAGCCAATGATATTGCTAAAGTTATTCAATAGTCTGACTTCAAGTTCTTATACATGTATCCATGTTGTGATCATATTGTGGGAATGGTGATATTTAATTTCTTCTTTCCCAATGTTTATAATTTTTTTGCCTTTTGTAGTAGCGTGGTCTCTAGTACACTATAAACATTTATAGAGAAAGCAGAAAGTTTTGGTTTATTCTTAATCTCAGGTGGAAAGTTTTCAATAATTCATCACCAGTATTGTATTTGATGTAGAATTTTTATCTTAAATTGTATTGAGGAGATGTTTTATTGTACAGTCATAAATGCATACATAATAATATTATGTGCCCCTGATCCTAATCCAGAATCACCACCAGATCACCCACACGTCAGTCTCTTGACTCTTCTATATTTCCTTCCATAACAGATATAAATGTATATATATGTGTGTATAATATATATGTGTATATATAATTGTGCATTTTCTAGAATTAAATGATTACATTAAGTATTAGTATTCACCCTTAGATCCCTCTCTATCATCCCTTCCTCCTTCCTCTGCCCTCCTCCCCACTACTTATTGATAGCTCCTAGATTATGCGTTGCTTTGACTTTGGTGAGTCTAGTACATGAGCTTCACCTTTCAACCAGGCCTGGGTTTCACTCTAGCCTTCACAAATGAGGGAAAATATTTGGCCCCTGAGTCTCTGAATTTGGTTAATTTTGCTCTGCATAATTTCCTTCATTACCATCCATTTACCTTGAAAGGCTATAATGTCACTGTTTCTAATAGCTGAGTAGAATTCCATTGTGTGTGTGTATGTGTGTGTGTGTGTGTACGTAATCAGAGATCACAGCTCTTGGATCCATTCATCCAGTGACAGGCTTCTGGGTTGATTCCATAATTTAACTATTGTAAATTGAGCTGCTATGAACACTGATTTTGCTATGTCTCTGTAAGGTGCTGATTCTAACTCCTCTGGGGAAATACCCAGAAGGGGGATAGCTGGGTTGTACAGTGGATCCATCCCTAATTTTTTGAGGAGTATCCATACTGCTTTCCAGAGCGGTTGTAGCAGTCTACATTTCCACCAACAATGTCTTAGCATTCCCATCTCCCTCTAGTATCTGTTATTTTTTTTGTATTCTTTATTTTTGCCAATCTGACTGGAGTGAGGTAAAAATCTTAATGTAGTTTTCGTTTGCATTTCTCTGATTACTAGTGATTTAGAACACCTTCTTGTGTTTTTGTTGGCTTGTTCATTTCCTCTGTTGAGATGTTTCTGTTAAGATCTCAGGCCCATTTATTGATTGGATAGTTTGTGTTTTTGCTGTTAAGTTTTTTGAGTTATTTGTAAATTTTGGATATTAGTACCCTGCCAGAGTAATCACAGCCCATGATTATCTCCCATTCTGTAGGTTGTCTCTTGACAGTTTTGACCAATTCCTTGTCTGAGAAAAAGCTTTTTAGTTAAATGGCATCCCACTCATTGTTTCTTGACTTAATTCTTTCACTTTGGAAGTCTTGTTGAGGAAGTCATTGCCTATTCCCTTATGATGGAGTGTTGGTCCTAATTTTTTCTTATAGCAGTTGTACGATAGCTGGTTTAATTCCTAGTTCCTTGATCCATTTTGATTTGATTTTTGTGTAAGGTGAGAGATAAGGATCTAATTTCTACTTTGTCCAAGTGTATGTTCAGTTTGTCTACCACCATTTGTTGAATATGCTGTCATTCCTCCATGTTATATTTTGACACCCTTTGTCAAATATCAGATGTTTAAAGATTTGTAGGTTTGTCTCAGAGTCTTCTATGCTGTTCCATTGGTCTTCTGCTGCTTTTGTTACTACAGCTCTATAGTGTAATTTTAGATCTGGTATTGCAAAACCACCGGTTTTGTCTTTCTTACTTAGTAATGCTTTGATTATCCTGGGTTTCTTGTTATTCCAAAAGAATTTGAGATTTTCTTTTTCTATATCTGTAAAGAATGACATTGGTATCTTGATGGGATTGCATTGACTTTGTATATTACTTTTGGCGGAATTAATTAATTCTGCCTAACCAAGAACATGAAATGTCTTGCCATCTTTTCAGGGCTTCTTTATTTTCTTTCTTTAATGTTTGATAGTTTTCATTGTAGATGTCTTTACTTCCCTTGTTAGATTAATTCCCAAGTAGTTTTTTTGAGTATATTGTGAATGCAACTGATTTCCTGATTTCTTCTTCTTCCTTATTATTGTTAGCCAATAGGAAAGCTATTGATATGTGGGTGTTGATCTTGTAGCCTTCCACTTTGCTAAATCTGTTTATAAGCTCAAGCAGTTTTCTGGCAGAGTTTTTTTGAGGCTTCCAGATATAGGATCATGTCAACAGCAAAAAGGGATAGTTTGCCTTCTTCTCTTCTTATTCTTATCCTTTTAATTTCCTTCTCTTGCCTGATTACTCTGGCTAGTGTCTCCAGGACTATCTTGAATAAAAGTGATGAGGGTGGGAAGCTTTGTCTTGTTCCCAAGTTTAGTGGAAATGCTTTCTACATTTAGTATTATATTAGCTGTGGGTTTGGCATATATGGCCTTTACATAATTAAGATGTGTTTTTTGGGGGGGCTGGAGCAGTGGCTCAGTGGTTACGATGCCTGCCTTACATTTGCAAGTATGAGTGTTCAAACCCCAGCACCATAGACACAATGAAGTGTCTAAGCAATGAAAGTCCATGAAAACTAAATAAAAATTGATTCTGTCTTTCTCTCTATCACTATCCCTCCCTCTTTTAAAAAAATAAGATGTGTTTTTTTGATCCCTTTCTTCTTCAGAGTTTTGCTCATAAATAGGTGGTGGATTTTATTGAAGGCCTTTTCTGCATTAATTAAGATGATCATATGGTCTTTGTCCTTAATTCTGTTTAAGTGATGAATCACATTTATTGATTTGCATGTGTTGAACCAACCTTGCATGCCTGGAATGAAACCCACTTGATTGTGATGACTTATCTTCTTTATTTGTTTCTGAATTGTTTGATAGAACTTTATTAAGGATTTTTGTGTCTATGTTAATTAGGGATGTTGGTCTGTAGTTTTCTTTTTTTGATGTGTCTTTGTTGGGTTTTGATGTCAGGATTATGATTGCCTCACAAAAAGTTTTTGAGAGAGTTCCCTCCTTTTCAATTTCTTGGAATAGCTTAATAAGCAGAGGTGTTAGCTTCTCCTCATAGGTATGGTAAAATTCAGTGGGAAATCCATCAGCTTCCATTCTTTTCTTCTTTGGAAGGCTTTTAATTGCTGTATTGATTTCAGTACCTGTTACTGGGCTGTTTAGGCTTTCAATATCATCCTGCGTCAATTTGGAAATGTTGTATATGTATAGAAATTTGTCCATGTCTTCCAGATTATCTAATTTAGAGGTGTATAGTTTTTCAAAATAGGTTCTGATAATCTGTTGTATTTCTGTGGGGTCAGTGGTGATTAATCTCTTTTCATAAGTGATTTTGTTGATTTGATTCATTTCTGCCCTTTCTTTTAGTGAGACGGGCTAGGGGTTGGTCAATATTATTTAGTTTTTGAAAGAATCAGCTCTTTGCTTCATTGATTCTTTTTATTATTACTTTTTAAACTTTCTTTGATTTCAGCTCTGATCTTCATTATTTTCTGCCTTTTGCTGCTTTGGGATTAGATTGTTCTTCCTTTTATAGGGATTTGAGATGGAGCATAATAAGCTTATTTATTAGAGATCTCTTCTGATTTTTAATGTAGGCACTCAGTGCTATAAAAATTTTCCCCTTGAGAATGCTTTCACCTTGTCCCAGAGGTTTCAAATGTTGTGTCTTCATTCTCATTTGCTTCCAAAATTTCTTGATTTCTGTTCTCATATCTTCTTGGATCCATTCTTCATTTAATCAGGTATTATTCAATCTCCATATATATATATTTTCTGTTATAATTTTTGCTGTTAATTGCTAGCATCATGGTGTCATGGTCTGATAGGGTACATGAGATAATATCTACTTTTTTATACTTGCTGAAATTTCCTTTTCAAACTGGAGTATGATGTATTTTGGAGAAGGATCCATGTGCTCCTGAAAATAAGGTATACTCAACAAATTTGGAGTGGAGTATTCTATAGATGTCTGATAAGTTCATTTGATATATGGAGTTGTTTATTCTGGAGATCTCTTTACTGTTTATTTGCTTTGATGATCTGTGTATTGATAATAGGGGAGTATTAAAGTTTCCCAGTATTATTGTGTTGGGTTCCACAAGTGGTTTTATGTCAATGGAGTAATTTTTCCACGTACTTTGGAGCATTGGTGTTTGGAGCAAAAATATTTACTATGATTTTGTCTTCCTGATGTATCATTCCCTTTACTCTGATGTAGTGGCCTTCTTTATCTCTTCTGATTAAATTTTGGTTAAAATCTATTTTGTCAGATATAAGTATTGCAACATCTCTTTGCTTTTTTGGGCCACAGGCCTGATACAGTTTTTTCTATCCTTTCATCCTCAATCTGTGGTTGTCTTTGGTTGTGAGATGGGTCTCCTGTAAGCAGCATATTGTTGGATTATGTTTTTTGATCCAATCTACAAATCTGTGTCTTTTGATTGGCGCATTGAGACCATTCACATTCAGTGGTAGGGTAGTGGTAGGATGATATGTGGTTGATTCATAATCATTGTGTTTTATTAGTTAGTTCTGTGCTGTCTTGGTTTCTTTTGATAGCATGGACTTCTATTGAATTTCTTCTGTTTATGGGGTTTGAGGAATATTTACTTGCTCTTCTATCTGTAGTTTATCTTTGAGAATTATTTGTAATTCTTTTTTTGTTCATAAATGCTGCAGGTTTGATCTTATCTTGAAATATTCTTGTTTCCCTTTTGAACTTGAAGCTGAGTTTTGCTGGGTACAATAGTGTCAGCTGCAGGTTGTGTCATTCAGTGATTAAAAGATCTCCTTTCAGGATGTTCTTGCTTCTAGGGTCCAGGTTGAAAAATCAGAGGTGATCCTTATTGGTTTACCTTTGAATGTGATTTGGTGTTTCTCTCTTGCACCTTATAATAATATTCTTTCCATGATTTCCCTGCTATACATGTTGAATATGATATGACATGTTGAATATGAATATGGTGAGCTTCTTTTTTGATAGTCCTATTGGGTGTCCTATAAGCTTCCTGGATGAGCATATGTGTCTCAATTTTAACATGGGAATATTTTTCTTTAACTATTTCACTTAAAATGTTCTTTATGCCATTCATTTGCATTTTAATTTCTTCTTGTGTCCCAATTATTCTCACATTGTTTCTTCTGATTTTGTACCACATTTTGAAAATTCTGCTCAGCCTTTGTGAGTTATTTTTTTTCCTCTTTGTCATCTGTGTGCTCAAGCTTACTCAGCCTGTTCTTGTTGGAAGTTCTTTCTTCAAGAGATGAGATTCTGTTTTCTATGGAGGTTAGTCTATTATTAAATTCTTGCATCATTCCTCTGATGTGATTGGCTGAAGATTTTAGCTCTGTTACTTCCTTTTTCAGTGTGTAAATTTCTTTGATAATAGAGTTTTTCATCTTTTGCGTTTTCTCACTTAGTCCCTTCATTAAATCTTCACTTAGTTCATTGTTCCTTTTAGTAATCAGATCATAATTTTTTTCTAGGTTTTCATCCTGCTCCCTACCCATGGCTCCTTGGTTGGTGAATGGTGGGTTTGAGGTAAACCTTTTCTGGTTTGATTCTCCACTTTTGAAGGGACTCTTCTGGATCTTTGAAATGAGATTCCTTGTGCTGAACCAAGGCAGACCTTTGGGTGCTTCTCCTTGCAGGGCAAATGGTCAGGTCAGACACCACCTCTCTGATAGCCACCTTCTTCCAGAAAGCTGCTTCTGCCTGAGCCTAGTTTTGATGCACCTTTTGGATCTAGACACCAGAGCATGGATCTGTAAACTGTTGGGGTGTGGGGAAGCCCCCTGGATTGTTGAAGCACAGTGGCAGGGGTGCATTACTGTGTCCTGGTGATGCCGGGTTTGTGGATGTTGAGTTCGTGTCCATTTGGAGTCGAAGAATGAAACCAAGGGACACCAAGGCAAGCATAGTAGACAGATTTTATTTTATAGAAAGTAAAGCATAGGGAAAAGAGCAGACTTCCCCCAGAGTGAGGTAAGGAGACAGAGCCGAAGAGGCAGTGAGGTTTGCCCTTTTTATATGACGTCCTCTCCTCAACTGGTCACTACTTCCCTGCCCCTGTACCTAGGACACACTCTTGGGAATTCTGGTCCAGCCTCGGGTTTGCACCTCAGGCATCAAAAGAATGTGGCTAGCAGAAGGGTGTTTGCGTTTCAAGCCACCTTGGTGGACCCTTCTCATTAGCATTGGGGGATGTCAAATTGATCTTACAGGAAAAAAACAAAACAAAACAAAACAGTTGTCCCTTGATTGTCAGAGCTAGTTTTTGATCTTGGGCCACAAGCATCTTTATTAGCAGAGGGAAGTCCCTGTCTGGATGCCATTGTTAGGGAAGGGATGTGAAGCTGATATGCACCTCTGCTTACTTAGGGCAGTGAAATGTTCTTTGCATTCTCAGGAAAGATGACCATCAATTAATTTTCTCCTTATCAACCACATTATTCTGCCTACACTGACTGCCTAACTTTCCTCTGCCTCACTGGGATCTTGGAGGCATGGGGGGTGGTCTCTGGAATGGGCCTGCCTATGGGCTGTAATGAGACTTGAGAACCTTGGTGGCAGGGACAGGCCAAATATATCTGGACCTGGAAGGTATTCACTGCAGCTGGTTAGCTCCAGTCGGGGATCCTCAGGGTGTCCTGGGCACCTGCCAGCTCAGTACTGGAGTCCTGGGCCTGCATCGCAGGTGGGTGGGGCAGCTCTGGGCAGGGAACCTCCTTGGGACTGTCCTGGGTACCTGCCAGCACAGGACAGGAGTACTGGGCCTGCTTGGCTGGTGGACAGGTTAGTTCAGGGTTGGCTGAAGTAGGATTTTTAAAATGACCCTTTAATAAATTGAAAAAGTTCTTTTCTATTGCTAGTGTGCTAAACTTCTTATTACAAATTGAGGTGAAAATTGTTTGCTACTTCCTGTGTCTATTTTTTTTTTTTAGAGAGAGAGAGGAATAGTGAGAGAGACAGAGAGGAGGAGAGAGAATCAATTTTTATTTAGTTTTTTGTGTTGCTTTCGTTACTCCAGCATTTCATTGTGTACGTGCTGCTGGGGTACAAACCCGCACCCTCGTGCATGCCAGACAAGCTCTGTAACCGCTGAGCACCGCTCAAGCTCTTGAGTTTTAAATTTAAATTTGAATTTTAAAACAGCATTGCTGGCATAGACCCACTTGATCGTGAGGATTATCTTTTTGTTTAACCCTAGGTCTGACTTTCTAACATTTTGTTTAGAATGCTGCATCTGTTTTCAAGAGAGTTTGGCCTGTAATTTCCTCTTCTTGAAAGGTCCTCATTGAGTTTTGGTATCTACAGTATTGCATCCTCATGAAATGGTTCCCTATGTGCCGGGAGCCAGCCCCAGCTGAACTCGGGGCCCCGAAGGAGGAGTGGAGTCAGTGCGGAGGAACTGCTGGAACCTCCGGGACAAGTTGCAAGCAGACACAGTTCCCTGCTTGAGCAAAATGCCATTCGTTCTTTATTGTTGAACATTTTTATACAGGTGCTCAAACAAGACTTTCATTATCTGCTTCATTATACAATTCTCTGTTCAGTTTCCCAGTAAACTGAACATATCGATCGTTAATACAATTTATTTTTTTTTGATGTTTTGTTTTTTTATTTTTTTATTTATTATTTATTAGATGATATAGAGTTACAATTGAGGGGGAAACATTATCAAATATTCCAGAACAAATGAATATATACTTAGTTATCTAGGGCTAATGCCATGTCATGGATGCCCAGCTTGGGTTCCCCATGTTGCTGTTTCCCCCAGAAGAACCGCTGAGTTAAATGGATATCTCGTGGAGGTCAGACATCACTTTCTGAGATGA